>JAPTYQ010000007.1:15084930-15112961 GCA_029814465.1 Ostorhinchus cyanosoma
ATCTGATGACCATGAAAAGATGACAAACTGTATTTTACACCAATTATTTACATGTATTGATAGGATTAGTGGATCAAAAGTTCTTAAACACTTTAGATCTGTAGATGTTTTGGTCGTCGGTGGCTGTTTGGGTCTTTATGGGTTAAAATATGAAAATGAATATATGAACATAACAAACACGACTAACTCACAGAAGTTTGTAAATGAACTGGCATTGCCTTTGCACATTAATAACTCTATCCTTTCTTGGTTCACAGCTCGACCTCCACCTCTTGACTTGAGTGGCCTCTCCACAATCACAGAATGTCCCACTCACTTTCCTTTGAGCAGAAGAATGACTGACTCATGGTGAGAAAAAAAAAAAGTCTTTCTTTCATTTACATGTTTAGGATCATAAACATGATGGTCAAAACATTTGTTATCTTATAAAATCAGATGTAAAATTAACTCTTGGTGTTTTTGTGTGTTTGATCACAGTTAAATATGTCCTTTCCACACAAATATATATGAAATAAACAAATAACATTACTTAGTTTACATCATAACATTGTTTTTAACCCTCAAAGACCTAGAACTATTTATATGGTGACTTCAAATGAATTATTGTCTACATTTAAGGTTTCCCTAATAATTTAGCATCATTTAGTCAAATAAACTGCATTTTGGATTTTTCAGTGAAAATCAGGTTATTTTCTTATATTTAAGTCACTGATCATGTAGATATTCATCAAAGCTCAGAGTAAATACAAAGGTTATTAGATCAAATAAAGAAAACTGAGGAAAAAAGCGACATTTTATGTAAAATATTTCACTATCTGAAGACATTTTTCTACAACCACTGTCATTTGTCAAACTACATGGGTTTTATTGGTGAATCATATTTTATCTGATGACGATGAAAAGCTGAATTTTGCTTATTTACATGCACTGATAAGATTAGAGTTCCAAAGTTATAAACGTTTTAGATCAGTAGATTCTTTTAGTTGCTGGTGACTGTTTATATCTTTAAGGGTTAATACAGACTTATTATGAACATATGCATTTTTCACAGCTCACTGAGAATGTCTTGGTACTTAAGGAAATATTCCTTTTGTAGCTGATTATCTATTATCTTGTGTAATTGCAGCTTTTCAGTGAATCGTCTTCTTCTGGAAAGAAGACTTGGGAATGGAGACAGCGCAAGAGATGAAGACTCTGTAATTGTAATATTTGAATTTACTGAAAGTATATTTTAGACTTTTTTGGAGTTACAATATAATCTATTGCATGTAATAATAGTATAACTGCCCTTTTTCTGAGACAGAACATTTTATGTGTGTGTGTTTTTTTTTTCAGAAATGTGGGGCAATTAAGTAATTTCATTCGCTAGTGCTATTTTCTGTATTTAATTAGAGTTTACAGAGAGTTTAAAAACACGACAAAAAAACCAACACATATGGCTTATACTTTTACTTTCAATTTTACACGATAAAAAACAAAACATGAAATTGCTGCAATGTAAATTTTGTGTAAATCTGCAAATGAATGTGTGAATGAGAACCATATTTGCACTTTCAGGATGTGAATATTTAAAGCTGCGTATGACTTCTGTCACCAATACTCCACCAGTACTCACCACCAGTTTAAAAACCAAACCCAAACCGTCACTCGGGCCTTTTTGGAATTCCACGCAGCAGCAAGAGGCAATGAAGCCGTTGTTGAGGGACAATTTCAGTCTCCGAACGATGTGAGTCACGCATGCGTAGAATCATTTATCTCTACGACCGATACGACAACCTGGCTAAGTCAAACAACTCACTCCAGCACCTCGACTACCCTCCACCACGCAGGTTCCCCCAGATTTCAGCTGGATAAGCTCTCAGCTGTGAAATAAGCTGAAAGTAGGCAAATCAAGTGACTCTTGAAATCACTTCTGATCGCTAGAAAGATACTCCTTGAAGGTAAAGTCAAGTCTCTGTACTTTTACATAATTTGACTCATACAGCAGTAGTTTGTCGTAGCAAGTCCTAAAACTTGGCCGACAGATAAATGCTTCTACGCATGCGCGACTCACATCGTCCAGAGATTCAAATTGTTCCTTGACAACCGTGTCCATATTTGTTGCTGTATGTTGCGGCCATACTGCAGCTCTGTGGAATTCCCATTCCCACAATGCACTTCGCAAAAACAAATTTACAAAAAGGCCAGACTAACATATTGGTTTGGTTTGTAAACAGATGGATAGCTTGTGATGGAGTACACTTTGAAGTTGTTCACTGTGAGGGAAGTGATTCAGGTGCATAATCACGGAAAGACTAACGGATTCGTGATACTTAGACTATGACTCCAGTTTTACAGATTCAATGGAAAAATTGGTGACGAAAGTCATACGCAGCTTTAATCGGGAATTAATCATGCTTGTGAAGTGATTTTCCGTAGAAGATGCTGACATGCACCAAAGTTGTACTCTTGGATGCAAAAAGATAAAAAAAAAAAAATCACAAACTCTTTAAATAACTTTTGTGCACTAAAGTACATGAGTCTCCTTCTATTTCTTTCTGCCAGGAGTCGAGACATTCGCTCTTTCTCAGCTTTGATGGAGCAGGTCAGCCGCTGGTGAGAAGATCCAACCTCGACTACTTGTCACTAGATTTCAATTCTGCATCTCCATCGCCTGTGCTGAAGGTATATTTGGATTAGTAAAGGATGAAATGATTGTAAATAATAATTAACTACACCATATGTTAGGAAAGAGCAGATCTAATTACATATATTGATCCCCCGGCTCAGCCCACACTCAGCAGGAGTGTGTCGTCACAGTCATTATCTAGAATTAATTCCATTGTCCCTGAAGGAACACAGCCATGACATCTGGCATGAAATTTAAATGACCAAATTAGAGCTCATTCCCAGAGAAAAAACAGCAATTTATCCGGTAGGCTGGTAATAGAACGTAAACCGTGTGAAATCATGTTAGATGTGATAGCTTGAAGAGTTGAAGATATGGCAACGGCGTTAAAAATGAACTGTTAATTATTTGAACTCTGTTAATTCAAGTCTCCTCGTTCTTCTGCTTGTGTCCAGCAGAAACCCTTCCTGTCTGATGAGCACAAAGTGGATTATGTGCAGGTGGATGAGAAGAAGACTCAGGCGCTGCAGAACACCAAAATGGAGTGGACAGATGTTCGGCAATCGAAAACATAAAGGGAAGACACGTGGAGAAATACGAAGGCCAACATGAACTCATAACAACAACAAAGGACCACATTTAATTTAAAAGCACTTTGAAAAACAGTATTAAAATAAAAGTTAAAGAACAAGCAGGAAGTTAGACGCTTGCTGTAAAACCTAAATGAACACCTTTGATATGTAATATAATGTCTGTCTAATCATTCAGTGTATTACGGTGATTTTTACTGTAGCATTAAACTTTTTTACAGGGCCTATTTTTTTCTTTTATTGCAATTACATCTGTTTGAATGTATGTACATTTCTGTTACATAATTGTGATTGTACAGACAAATATTTTAATTATAAAAGATTTCAAATCTCTCTCTCTTCCTTATTATGTATCATAATGAACAACAGTGAACTACAATCTAAGTTGCTTAAGGAAGTTAAATCAAATTCTAGAGTAATTCATTTTTTTGCAGATTTCACTCAAACTCCTTTGACGTAAAACAATGTGTCATACGGATATTGCTGAAAAACTTCATACAGCTCCTCCAAAACTAGCGATGATCTAATCCACTGCAGTTTACTGTAACATTTGTCCAAAAGTTCACAAGTGACTCCACAACCCATAAAGTACTGCTAAACTGTTTTCAGCATAAAGTTGTTATTCCTTCAGTGAACCTTATTGCCGATCCTATATGCAGAACACACAACAAGAAAAAGCATTAAGTTCTGTTACGTGTTTGAAAGTCATGATGCGGTGGGGGTTTTGCATAAGATAAGATAATACATGTTCTTATCATGGACTTAAGTCACGTATCTTGTTGTTGAACATCATGTATATGCTTTAAGTTGTAGAATAATTCACATTGCACCACTGTAAGGACAAAAGAACAGAAACAACATATAATTCAGATAATTTTCATTGATTTGACATCATATATTTTTAATTGCATGAGTAAAATATGCGTGTTTAATAACACTAACACAGACCTTTGTTTTGATTGCTATAGCTACAGCAGTATTTGTACAGAGGCTCCTGTAAAAGGACTCCCTGTCAAATCAGCAATGTTCTGGACACCATGACTACTGAATACCTACGGCTGAATATCTCCTTACTACTGTTACTCCTCTGCATTTCCCAACAGCACCACCCTTTTTTCACATTGGTTTGTTTTTTTTCTCCAACATACTTTATTAAAGAATCATTTCAATACGATCAAATGTTACAGGCAATAGATGATACACAAAATATAATAGAAAAAGACCGTGCAATTATTGAAAGTATGCGTAATCATTCATTTTTTAAGAATTATTGGATTTTGTTGAGTTTATTAGGAACAATAAATTAAAATAAATGTTTCAATTACATATATGCTTATGAATATTTCCTTCATAAAATAAAAGATTGATTGTAAATTAGATTTTTAAAATTAGAATCTTATCTGTGATGTTAGTTACATTGGAAGAAATGTAATTTTTAAGATGTGCCAAAAAAAAAAAAAAAAAATGAGAGTAAAGGCAGTAACAGAATCTGTGAAGAAGTGAATCTGATTCTTGGTAACAAAAGGTACATGTATTTTCAGTATCTGAATATTTAGAACAATATAGGTTGATGGGATATATATTGTGTAAAAGTTTAATATGCATTTCCATGATGTTATTACTGACTCAATAAAGAAATGGTTATGTCCAGGATTTATACCAAGTTAACCCATAAAGACCCAAATGTCCACCAGCAACCAAAATCACCCACTGATCTAAAATGTTTACCAGATCCTATCAATACATGTAAATAATTAGTGTAAAACACAGTTTGTCATCTTTTCATGGTCATCAGATTTGACCCATTTCGGTGTTCAGAGACTCCGAAGTGAAAGTAGAAACACCATCATCTTCTACAACATTGATTCACCAGTAAAACCCATGGAGTTGGATCAGTGACAGTGGATGGACACACTTGTTTTCTCTTCAATTATTAATATCTTTGATTAAAAAGAAAAAAATCACTTTTTTCAGTTTTCTCTGCTTCTGATATAAAAACCTACAAATTTAATCTGAGTTTTTATGAACATTTACATGATCAGTGAATTAAATATAGGAAAACACCTGGTTTTCACTGAAAAAATGCAAAACACAAAGGATAATATTATAATAAATGGTGATGAATCGCTTAAGAAAGATTAAATAGAGATCAATTAATTTGGGAACTGCCACAAAGGTAGCACTGGGTCTATATGAGTTAAATACTATTCCATAAAGTTTTTCCTTTCTGTGTTTTGTCCATGTTACCCTGCCCTGACTGTTACTCCTCTGCATTTTTGAGCTTTTTGCATAATTCATTCGTCATCATTATCTCATAAAATGTTGCATGCATCCTTGCAGAAAACTAGGACAAACATCTTTTAAAAGGGAATGTGCTTTCATGCTGAATACACAAAATCATGGATTTCCTTTTCTATTCGTTTTTTAAATGAATTTCATAAAAGAACCACAGCAATACAATACAATATTACAGATAAAGGCGAGAGACAATATGCAAAATATGCCCCCCCCCCCAAAAAAGACAGTACAGTTATTGAAAGGGAGTGTAATCAACTTTAAATGTGATGTTATTCAATTTTAAAGAATTCTTGGTATATACTAATGGATTGTGTTACTTTTTGAGTTTATTAGGGATAAAGAATTTAAATAAATTGTGAATTAATAAAAATGTTAACATTTGGAAGGTTAATAAACACGAAATTTCCGCAATAAAATTAAAAAAAAAAAGATTGATTATAAATGATATTTTAGAATTTGTGTGATCAAAATGTGTAATTACCTGTGTGCATCCTACACAAACATTTTTTTTTAAATCACTATATTCATATAAGAAAATCTGGATTTAACTGGGTATTTTTTCCTTGTCACAACATCATGGACAAAACAAAAAAAAACAGCACACGTGTTGCGTCACTAGTGTGCGCCGGTGGAAAGCCACGAAAGGAGATTTGGGAAAATTCACCTGAGAAGTCGAGGAGAGGAAGTCATCATCAAACAGTGAAACGCTGGCTTTTTGTGAACATCTTGAGTGAAATAACCGTGCGTGGCTATGCTAGGTACAGCCCTATCTGTCCGTGGGTGCCGTGGCATGTGGACTTTGGCGGTCCTGTGTAGATGCGATGAGGTTTAACGTTCCCCATCGTTAGCAGCTGTCAGACTCCCATTACAGCCATAAACTGAAAACACACACCGCCTGTTCCGTAACGCCGTTAGCAGAGCACCGCAGCTAGCTAACGGCTGCTGCAAACAAATGAAACCGCATCGGGTCCAAGCGGCTAGACTCGACTTCCAGAAAACTGCAGGAGCTAAAAGTTAAAGCCAACTTACGGTGGATAAACACGAACCTTTTGTGCAGTAAGAGGTGGTGAACTTTGTGTTTTTAACATCAGCTGCTGCAAGATTTGGGCTGCACTTGGTAAGTTTGTTTACTTTGTGACTCATTTAGCTAACTAGCTATGACTGTATCTAGCATCCACTGTGATTTTTAGGTGAAACTTGGTCTGCGGAGTCTACAAATGTGTTAAAACCACATAAAACGATAGTTTTTCTTGTTGTAGCTTCAGTTTAAGGTCAAACGCATATCGACAGAACACTGTTTTACTATTTACATCTTTAAATCAGTGTACAATGCAGATCAGTAGTGTTTTATATTATTCCAGATGTTCGCCTATTTAATACACGTCTATTAGAATATATGCAACATCATTACATACATTTATGAATTTTAGAAATACACTTAATAGGCTAGATGTATTATACTTGGCCGTGTACATTTGTATGCAAATGTATTTAATTATTGGGTTGGAAGTTTGCCAGACCCCTTAACCCTTAAAGTTCACTGAAGTTTTATTTTAGATAACATTCAATATGGTACCCAGTTGAGGTTGGAGTATTATTCAGGGTGAAATAGCAACGTTATGAAAATCAGCAGCAAATCATTAAAATGTGCCAATGATAGATAGATAGATAGATAGATAGATAGATAGATAGATAGATAGATAGATAGATAGTGTAAGATTCTGTTGAAAGTTACTGCCCTATAATATAGATTAGGTTGTCTTTGTGTAACATGTATTACATACATATTTATATTTGAAAGCACTCAAATATTATCAATGTACAACGCCATTGAATGTTGAAAAAGCAGTTCAAGGTGACCTATTTTCAGTAGATTTCTGCTCCATGCCAAGATGTATCCACAGTATAAATTTGGTGCAGATATCTCAATGCATTCTTCAGAAAATGCAATTACATCATTAAATTGACAGACGACAAAACAATTACAATACCCCTTTTCCCATAAGTTGGCCAAACCAAAAACATGGTGCAGTCTATTTTGTGTTGTTGAGAGCAGCTATTTTGCAGAGGGGATGAAAGATATGTTTGTAGATGTTTTTCCTGAAGTGATTTAACAGAGTGGGCTGCTGAATTGTGAAACACATTCACACTTAATATATTAGTGAAGCAAATAGGATGAACTGTTTAAGGCCAAACACATATCAGCATAACACTACTATTTGCATCTTCAAATCAGTATATAAGTCAGGTCATCAGTGTTTTATATTCCACTTCACCCTTTAATGTTAATATCCATAATTGTCTATGCAACATTTATTACAGATAATTGTGAATTTTAGAAATATACTTGATACTTAGATATGGCTGTACCTTGTACAAGGTTGAGGTTGCAAATGATCACTAAGTTTACTTTTAAAGTGACCTGAGTTGATTTTATTTGATGATTAATCTTGATTTTTCTCAACAGATGGAGGTGCAATTCACTGCAGTCAGTCTATCAGCTGATTTAAAAACCTCAGCTATTATGCCTTCCATTGGATCCATCTTTCTCTAAGTTTTGATAGCCATGGCTTCTCGCAAGGTGGATGATCCACCAAGTGACACCAAGGATGAAGCTTCAGTCTCTGGCCAGCCATCTTCGTGTGATGAAATCACAGAGGAGCTTCATTCGGATGCCACAAACGCTACAGTGAAATCCCAGAAATCTGGGAGGTTTCGGAGGACTGCCTTGACATTTTTTGGAGTTCGTAAAAGCATCTGCATTTTACCAAGTTTTTTTGGAGGAAAAAGTAAAAATCTGTGGTCTTCTAAAAAAGGAATCGGCAAAAGCAAGACACACGATGGGCTGAGTAAGGCTTGTCATGATGACAATCTGAGAAGTGGCTATGCCTCAGCTGGAGATTTTGAGTACAACAGCCAGAGGCGCGCTGCAGGAGAGCGCCACAGCAGCTGTCACAATGAATGTAGTCACCCCTCTGCTGACCAGAAATCTCTGACTCTCACCCGGCATAAAAGGGGTTTGAGGAGTTTGTTCCACAGCATTAAGCATCACAGAAACCAGAGAAATGTTGGTCTGGATAAAACAGAAATGATTGCTATGTCCTGTCCTCCGTGCAAGAAAGAGGTGCCTGTTGTCCAGGACAACATCACGCAGTATTTTACAGAGTGCCTGGGACCTGAACCCGACGTGCCTGACTTTGAAAAAGCTATATGTGATATTTCTATTGGTGCTGAATGTATTGATGCTGATGCAATGGCGTTGGAGAAGAATGCAGTGATGCAAGATAGCCCAAAGTCTGAGCTTGGTGATGAGCTATGTGATAATCAAATGGAGGAGATGAATTTGATGGCTGCAGTTTCCAGTGAATACGAGGAAGAGAGATCCAGAGTTCACAGCGACCCGTGTCTTAAACTTACAATGACCTCTGAGCCTGTACTGAAGTCTGAAATGCCCGCTGGTTCATCTGAGCAGCTGAACCTGATTTTTGGAGATGTTGCCTCATTAAAGAGTTTTGACTCACTCACAGGCTGCGGGGACATTATCGCAGATCAAGAAGACGACAGCATCACAGAGAGCACAGTTTCAGGGGAAAGGAGCAGAAACGGGGGGAAGAGAGCCTCTTGTTATCTTACATATCAGGGTGGTGGTGAAGAAATGGCCTCTCCTGAAGATTTTGATGAGGAGTGTCTTCAGGATTTCTGGGGAAATAATGCTTCAGAGGATATTTGCTGTGCTTGCAACCAAGATCACACAGATGTGACCACTGAGCTGACAAGTTCTCATAATATGGACTTACTGAACAGTAACAGTGCACAGCAAGCCAGTGGCATGGACACTTCCTCAATTGCTGACGTATTAACTCCTCAAAGTGAGCATCAAGAATCTGTTCCAAACAGCGATGAGGGCTACTATGACTCAACTACTCCAGGACCTGAAGAAGGACAAGAAAAAACTGACAGACTAAGGCCAGACAGATTACCCAGAGATAGTTACAGCGGCGATGCCCTCTATGAACTTTTTGCCCCTGATGAAAGTCTTATCAGCCCACACTATGAAAACAAATCAAAACTGCCTGGTTCCAAGCAGTGTGAGTATTTAAGTAAGCCTGTAGATGTGACAGACTCTGCCTTTGTTCCTGAAATGAATCGATTACAAATAAGCCCTGAACTGTTTAAAGGTCATAGTTTTCTTGAAATCCAGAGCACATGCAGTAAATCGCCAGAGCCGGCACGAGATACTGTTGGAGTGCACGAAATAAGCTTGAATAAAAACAGTAATTTGAATTCTAAACCACAAGCATCAGTGAACAAGAATAATATCAAACCAGATGCATTTGATGAAAAGGGAAATAAGCTTTGCTTTGCCGAAAAATCCATGAATGCTGACTGTGAGAAAAGACTCAGCAACATATCGTTTGGAAGTGCATCTGACCCAGATTTTGAAACATTCTGTGAGCCCAAAGAACAGCATCTTGAGGAAAATAAACCTGTAGCTTTACCATACAGAAATATTAATACTCAGTCTACAGATTTCAACAATGATGTGGAGGACGGACAAGCTGTATGTTTCTCACAAGCACTTGTGGACTACACAAAACACTCTCAGATGTTGAGCAACTTGCACAACAGTGTGGATGGTTTAGAGGCGAACTCTGCCTTCACTCCAAATATGGAGGCCTTACCAACCATAGTCACATTTGATGTAGTGGATATGCACAATGAGGGTGAATATGATGAGCAGATTCAGATGGATCTAGAGGAGGACATTTCGTCACCTTATCAGGAATTTGAAGAAAGCTACCTTCAAAAAGATGCATTTGCTGAATGTGACTATCAAATGTTAGATCTGTATGAACAGAACCTGTTTAGTAACACATGGGCAATAGCAAGTCTCCCGCGGCACCTAGGCCTTACTAGAGTCAGCCAGTCCATGTCTAATCCATTGTCTTTAGACAGGAGAAGTAGGTCTTTGGACACAGAAAGCCTGGAGGTAAAGATGCCTGACACATACAGAGAGAAGAGAGGTGCTATCATTTCCTGTTTCCAGACAGAGAAGGACTCAGAGCAAGAATCCTCTTCATATTACAAAAAGAATGCACTTGTCTCCCCATTAGAGGCTCGAGACAGTAGCAGCATTATGGCATGGCAAACAAGGTCAGAAATGGCTTTGAGCCTGCCTCTAACAGATAGGGAAATCACAGATAAAGTACAGAGTCTCAGCCAAACTCAAGTAAAACACAAAATATTTTCTGCTCCACCTAGCAGTGACTTTCCAAACAGTAAAGCTCTACATCTTTGCTCCAATCTGTCAGGTAATATGTCCTGTGAATTAATTTCACCGAGTCCTGAGCTTTATAATAGACAGTGTCACCTTCCTTTGCAGGCAGAGTCTTGTTTACCTCACAGCACTTTTTTTTACTCTGAAATGATGGGGGAGGAAGCATTATCAAACGACACAGACAAAGATGTGTTTTGTAAAGCTGCCACTAATTTGCAGTCATATAATCAGTGTGTTCAAAGCAGAGCGGCAGCTAGGGAAGGAATGTCTCCTCCTGGAAGTCCTCTGAACACAGGTGTGTCCACGGATGACACAGATGTCAGTGAAACAGGAATGCCCAGGGAGGTGATGAGCCCCGCTGCCTGTACCACTGTACCAGAGGCAACCCTTAATTGAAAGGTTCTCGATCATACAGCTGGCATTAAAATAAGAATTATATGTGCCAATGAGTGCTTTGTGTTACATCAGAAGGAGTAACTGCTTTACTTGTTTTCAACTTGCACAATTTATTTCTTTTAGAAGTTGATGTACACTGTGATAGACAGGACTTGAACTGAAATTAGAGAACATTTTGAAATGTGGATTTTGTGCCATCCCTCTTAGTGGGAAGTCAAAAGGGATGTTCTGCATTTGCACAGTAACAGTTACTTGCTACATACAAGTCACATTCATTGGTTTTCATGTCAGTCAGTTACAGTTTTGGGGAAGTGTGGGTTTTTTGTTTTTTTTTTTTGCATTGAAAATGCCAGTAGGTTCATCTCATTAAGCTGTTGAATTTTACTTGAATGTTTACACACACACACACACGTAGCCTCACTATCCAGGTTTTAATAGTAATGCCATGTTTTGTCTAATTGGTGTTAATTAGCCTGGTTTCCATAGCATAACCAAACAAGGCTGACCGAGTCTTGCTTCATTTGCCAAATCCTGCTAAAGTCAATGTACACTAATCATGCTTTAAGGTTGGTTATCTTAATTTTAGCTTTTTTCTACAGCTTCTCTTTGCTTCTATGTGTTCCTTGTCATGCACAAAACTGGTTTTCATTGTTGATTATCTTGATCTTTCATTATACAACGTAAAAAGTGTCTTGATCCCCTTAAGCATAGGACATATTTTCAATGAGTTAGACAGAAATGGATCGACAGTGCTTATATCTCAGTTTCTGCTGCTGGTTCATTTAATAGGCTGTTGGCAAGCATCTTTTTGTGTAGTGATTTTAATTTTTGAGAAAATAAGAGGGGGAAAATGAAATACTCTGCTAGTATCTCATAATCAGAAACTTTTTGTCTGTGCTTACTGACAAGCCATATTGGCCGTACTGTGGAAATGTAGCTCTGTCCCATTTTACTGCAGCTTTATCCTTTATGGATTGCATAATTTGACACACTTCACTGCATTATTGTAAGTTTGTGAATTGAAAAGGCAGTTTGAACTTAGTTGATTAGAACAGTTAGGAGCTGGTATTTTCACGTTGTATCATTTATTTGTGAACTTAATGTTTTATTGGGCAGAGATTAAAATGTCAGCTGTAGTTTTTATAGTGTGATAATGAACAAATTTCAAAGAATTTGTATTTATATTATCTATTTGTACACTGTAACACTGTATTCAGATCTGACCTTTCACACTGACAGTATTTTATTCTGGTTTTGTTTTTTCCTTTTCTTTTGGATTTTTTTTTTTAACTGTCACACAGTTGTGTCCATGTTAGGAGATTTTTTTTGAAAAGCTGTTACTGTTTTGTCAAAGTAGAACACTGCCTTACACAAAAATAAACATGACAAGACATCATTTTTGTATATTTCTGATTTTTATTGTTCCTTTTCAGTTCCTTGGAAGACACTCAGATAACTTCAACATCCAAGTGGTTAAAGCCAGGAAAATGCCATTATATGACTAAAGTAGAACTGAACAGCTTTAGAAAATATTTATTAGACTGCTTATGATTTTTATATAGAAATTCAATATAACATCCTTTCCAAATGACCTTTTGATTTTCTTTTCTTAGAATATTCATTGTTTCTAGAATAAATTAATGAATGAATTAAATTAATTCTGAAATAATATATTACTTCAGTGGTTCTGAATATTTTTTGGCTTGTGACTCCGTTTTAACATCACAAATTTCTGAAGACTCAGACATTCAAAACGGAGAAATCTTTTTTGCTAAAATGTATTTGTTTTTGATCATGTAATAGTTTGCTATACTATGTGGTAAATAAATGTTAATTTTAGATGACATTTAGGCTATATAATGCACCTTTTTGGTGTCTGCTTCTTGCTTTCTCTTGGAGATGTCATAGTGGGGCCAGGCGGCAAAGAAATCTTTCTATTGTCATTCGAATGTGCAGGTTGAGGCGTAGTAATGTTAACGTCAACAAAGATGTCAAATATTATATCCTGTATTTTACTTGATTTTTATTAGGAAAAGTGTGGTGCTTTTAATATAATTAGACATATATTGAAATATATATTTATTTATTTAACCCCCCCCCCTCCCCCCTAATCAATTACTAGAAATCTAAGGAGAAACCGTTTGAATTCCACGGGGTCGTGACCCTAAGGCTAAAAAAAATTACTTTTTATTAATAAGGCCAGGTTTTCGTTATCTTTAATTTTACAACTTATTTCTTCAATAAATTTGGAAAGAAAAATTTTTGTCTTTTGACACCTTATGAATTAGATTTGCAAAGAAAATCCTGATTGCTTTCCTTGTAACATTTTCAACAAATGTTGCTTCTTAATATAAGTAGTCCAATACCTATTTGTAAAGCTGCATGTGAAGTTAAAAATAAGACGCACGTTTCAATGTTGGAGAAGAGCAAATTCTTGTTAATTTTAAATGTGCTATTTATTCTTTGTTTCTGGGCTCCTTTCAGCTTCCTACGGTGTCCCATTTCACATACAGTGATTGTATTTCAGGATAAAATTTCACTTGTATCAGAATCTAAATCCTAATATAAAAGTTTGAATGATGTTATCTTTTCCAAGTACTCCCACAGGAGATGTGTAGTGGTCCGTTATTTTAACAAGGCAAATTTCTAATGATGATATTTCTCAAAGTACTGTAAGAAATAAAGATACCTTTCTGATTTAAAAAAAAAAGTAACGGAACACAAAAGTCCAATTTTTACCGTCTTCTGACACCGTTGTCTTTTCCCAGCTTCGGTTACTTGTTTCCTTCGCATTATCTGGCAACCCTGACCAAACTGCGACAGCGCCAATGGCAGCAAAACATAACTGTTACAAGCGAGGAGGATGACAGCAACAAGGTGAGATGAGCACCGATTCAACTCACTGATGGCAGTGCTGTAAATGCAAATGATGTATAAAAACTAGTTGTGCTGATGTGGTTTCACCTCCGTCGGACATCTGAAATGGCCATCAACTTTATCTTAAGTTACTATAGTGTTCCGGCAAAAAATGATAGCCACGCTAAGCAGCTAAAGCTAACTATCGCTAGCAACCCAACGTTTAAGTTAGCCTCTGGAGCCACTGAGTTCGCTATCATTAATGCATGTTAGCTGCTAGCTAACTAGCTTGATACCGTTAACAACATAAAGGCCAGGTTTGCCTGACAAGATTGATGGTCAGTGTTAGTTGGCTTTATGAGTAGTTTTGTTTTCTCCCCGTTAACAACCAACAACACAAACACATATCTCGGTGAGTTTATCCAGCTAAAATGTTGCCTCTAATGCTGCCAAAGGAAACTAGCTTGCTAACATTTGGACACCGTTATCCGGGGCCTAATGGTGTGAAATCAGTTATCTTTCAGGAATTTTACTTATAAAGATGATGTCGTGTGCAGGAGTGATATTATCCTGTTAAACTGGAGTGTTTTTGTGAACACGGCAGTATTGTCATATCCTTTACTCTCCCTTGATTTAATTCCTAACAACTCATTATGCTGTTGCTAATGATATCCAGCACTGTAGTTTTTTGTTTGTTTTGACGTGTCCACCAGTTTGCTGATGATTGCAGGTATTTAGTTTGTTATTAAAGTTAATCCGTGTACTGTGTGGGCATTGTTAACTTGTCATGTATATAAATTTCCTTTCGTGTTTAGTTGCACATTGTTGAGGTTTGTTAGGTAAAGCATAAACTTTTCAGTAGAAGTCAGATGTTCACGTGTTTTGCCGGCTGTTAAAAGTCACGCTTTATTTACATTTTGACACAGATTTTATTAGTTTTTGATATCTTGAGATATTATGATTTGATCATATTAGTCTGTAAAACTGACACTGATTATTGTATGTTACACTCACCAAATTTCAAGAAAAAAGGGTTAATGTTAAAATATAATCAGTTGGAAAAGAGTAAGGAAGAATAATGAAAAATATAAATAAAACTTTCTTAATTTATGCAAATCTTGTAAAACTAGCCTGTTTGTGTGAACATCCACTTAAAGAGACCTTAGAATGGCATGTCAGGGAAAAGCTCTACTTTCTTTATGACTTCAGGCTTTACTGTTTAACTGTTTCGCATGAACAAATTTAGTGGAGAGTCTGCTGAAGTTATAGGTGAAAAGTCATGCACAGATGATGAATCCTTTTGCATCTTTGAGTACTATTACGTCATCATAAATCAACATCACGTCATTAATAATAAAGAAAGGTGCAGGCTTTGATATAGTATGCAGGCAGATGTACACAAAAAAGTACTTAGTCTTAACTTGAATGTTGTAATGTCTCTGAATCTTTAGACCATGACTTGATTTGTCACAGGGCAGTTGTTTTTCATAGTAACTATTTTCATGTGATCACTTGACCTTCTGGAGCAAAACATTTACAAAAGGCATAAAAAAAAATTGGCTCAGTAAATTATGTTATCTGCTAATAGAAATGAACTATTGAGTAAGTCACCCAGGAAATGTTAAGTGTCTTCACTGTTACAGTCAATGTGTCACCATCTTAATTTATCTTAAATGTCCATGATTTTTTTAATGGGAATATGGGAAATAGATATTTCCAGTGTCCTTTTTATAACACATTTTGACAAGTTTTCTCTCTCTTGTAAGTGACTTTGTTATCTTTAGCTCAGAAGATGAGCTAACATTTAGTCTTTTAAATTCTAATTTAAAGTGATCTATATTTGTCTCAGATGTTCAACAGTTTTGCTGTAGTCACATTTTTCAGTATTAAAGTTACTGGGGTTTTGAAAAGGTACATCTGAGCATGCAATGAATGTGTATTATAACCCTAACGGCATCATGTTTGGCCTTTGAAACTGGTTTTATTGAAGCAGTTATACACATTTTGTTGAGATCTGTTAAGTAAGAGCATGTTCCTGGTGTGTATTACTGTATATCACTATAACCAGTGTTGTTCTATTATTGGTCTGTCCATAAACAATAACATTTTAAATAACATTTATAATACATTGGTCTTGGCCTTTAACTCCAAATGTGTTTAGGTGAATTTCAATATATCTAACTAGACAGTATGTCAGTATAACAAGACCACACCGGTCATGCTGCAGTTTGTCTATGGTCTATGCTGGATACTATGGCAGGTCAGCAGTGTAAAAGATGGCTTCAGGGAGCTGCTTCACTTGTTGCTATGAAACCCAACCACACGAGCCTGTGCATGTGCAAAGATAGTCTGGAGGCCTTGCTGTGTCTAAGCCTGTGAATCTGGAGGTGGAAAAGGAAGGATTGGAGGAGCTCTGCTCCCTTAAATGTGTATTGATGTTGTCATAAAATGTCTTAAATGGCAGTGGGCTGTGTGAGCTTATGTACTGTTTTTGCAGAGTCTGTCACTAAACCTTGAAGTTCTACAGCAGTGGCTGAGCACTTTCAGCCATTTGTGTTAAATGTCCAAACCTTGTTATTGATTTTTAAATTCTCTGTCTTTGCAAGATTGGATCCAGCTACATCTGCTGTAAGCCTCCATTAGTCAATGACATTAAAATGCGTGAAAGTGTAGCAGTAGCTCGACCTTCAAATTACCTGTCAGCCTTCAGTGTCCTTTGTGAGTGTCTGGTCTTGTGTTACATGTGATACTGATTACAGCACATATTTTCCTGCTTTATTCATGAACAAGCAACACAAATAGATATGGCAAGTCTTATTTTAACTCAGATACACATAAAATGATAAATATTTATTTCTTTCAGCAGTTAGCACTGATAGAAGTATAGGTAATAATAAAAATCTTTTTGTACATAATGTGCTGCCTCAAGAGTTTTAGTGTAGAGTTGTAGTATAGCTGTAAGTGTTCTGCCTTTATTGGCTGCCTGAAGAGAGATGATGAGCTGTGTTTGTGTTAGTCGTGACTGGTAAAAAGGAGTTAGCTGATGACAAGGCTGTGTTGCTAAGCAACGCACATCATGGGCTGTGCCTCTTGAAGCTCAACACTGGCTGTATTTTACACTCTGCAAAACTGGGGGCATCTATAGTCTAGTCTTTCTTTCCATTAAAACACTAGATTATTGGAAAAGATTATTTTGATTTAAGTCAAATTAATGGCTGTAGCTTTTAAGTGGCATCCACCCCACAGCTTGCATTGTTTTACCATATAGCAGCTTTGTCCCCAAAGGATTTCTGTGCATTTCAGATTGAGTATCAGTGGCCTGGAGGCGCTGGGATCCACTGTTCAGCCCACACTTTGTCTCAGGTTATGTTAACTCTTGCACTCATACCACCCTGTCTGGCTTGAAAGCTTCCAAGAGGAAAGGTTTTGTACTCACAGAGGAAAGATTTGCACTGCAGTACAGGATCACATTATGTGCAAAGTAGTTGTTTTTTGGGTCAAGCTGTTATGTACTGTGTTTTTTGTATTTTCTAACACCTACAAGCAAGATACAACCAGGGACACAATTTCTTTTTAATATGCATCCCTTTGTTTACAGTGAATAAATTAATATATGAGTGAATTTATTCACAACACCAAATAGAATATTCTTTGCTGAAAAACATTGCTACTCATAATAAGGTGAAGTGCCAGGAATTGTCAGCTGTATTTTGCACATTTGCAAAATAGGCAATTATAGATTAGAACTTTAACATCTGCAAGATGGAGAAGTATGGAAAAGCAAAGCAGATGAAGATGTTAAAATACATATGCAAACGAGCACTGAATTTACTAGATAAAAGATGAATAGTCTCTTTTTTATACAATCATCTTTGATTGGCTGCCTGAGATATTTGGTTATTGGAAAATGAATATAAAACAAGGTGAATATTTAAGCCAAATTTTAGGTAACATTATGGTCAAGTTTATCAGATCACATTCTTTTAAACACATCTTATAACTGAAATCCCATTATCTGATTACTTTCTTTCAGATAAAATTGTTCAATTTTGCCAACGCACATAGGAGGGACTCGTACTTTGGCCCTACACAAAAAGCCTGTAGTGCTAAAGTCCAGCGCTGAATATGATTCCATGGTTGCAGTGGAGGTGAGGAAGCATGGGGTGGAAATCTGAGGTGTCAAGGCGAACGTGATGACAGCATGGTCCATGGTGGAGAAGCTCAAAATGGAAAAACGCCCATGCAGGGAGGAGAACATTGACTCAAGTGAGGCCCAGCATGCCACTGACGAGTCTGAGGATGGAAGCAGCTCTGAAAGTGAATCTGAAGGGCAGCAATGCCAGAAGGTTCAGGTAAACAACAGCAGCTGTAGGAAGAGGGAGCCCTTGGCTGTCACAAAGCCGCATCGACAGCTCTGTCGCTCTCCATGCCTTGACAGACCCAGTTTTTCCCAGAGTAGTACTGCGCAGGATTTCCGTGAGGATGACTCCAGCACTGGACCAGGATTCAAGACTGCTAGTGACAAACAGTACCAGACAAAGATGGAATTTGCATTGAAGTTGGGCTATTCAGGCGAGCAGGTGGAGGCTGTGCTCAACAAGCTGGGTGCTGCTGCTCTTATTAACGACATTCTCGCGGAGTTAGTGAGGCTCGGAAACAAAGTAGAGTCAGAAATTCAACCTTGCACTAACACAGCCACCTTAATATTACGGTCCCCCTGTGTTAAAGAGACGCCTAGTCCAGAGGTGTCTGTGGAAGAGGAGCCTACGGATACCTTTGACAACCTCAGGCCCATCGTAATTGATGGCTCAAATGTGGCAATGAGGTAAGGTGCTAACAAACATCAAACTGTTGTATTTATTCTGATCTGTGCTACACAATGCACTTAGCAAGGAAAATGTTTTTTTTTTTAATAATGGATGTCCTTGTTATTTTAAAGTAGGTCATAATAATTGTTTTCTTTTGTAGCCATGGAAACAAAGAGGTATTCTCCTGCCGTGGCATCCAACTTGCTGTTGAATGGTTCTTGGAGAAAGGACACAAAGACATCACTGTCTTTGTTCCAGCCTGGAGAAAAGAGCAGTCAAGACCTGATGCACTTATCACAGGTGAAAACTTTTTTTGTGGCCATTGCCCTGTGGTCATATCTCTCATATCCTGATCACATTTGAAGTATTTGGTCCCGTAATAGGCTACTTACTTGACTAGGCTACTACTCACACCCAGAAGGTCCTGGGTTTGAAACCAGGTCCCGTCGGGTTGGCCTTTCTGTGGCATATGGATCCAGAATACCTGGGACTCTGTTTTCCTCCAACAATGGATGGATGGATGGATGGATTGATTGGTTGATTGATTGATTCATTAATTCATTGATTCATTTATTTATTTATGTATCCATCCATCCAGCCATCCATCTATCTCAAACGGGGAAATTACAGTGTAGCAGCAGCATGGCACACATTCAGTAACAATGCAAAACCCCAGCAAACATGACTAAAGACAAATATACATAACAACAAACACAGTACATTATAAATTAGAAGTATAAAAAGATCTTGATAATAACTGTAATGTGCTGAAATATAACTGTAAGGTGCAAAACAAGTTGAAATATTCCAGACAGAAATGTGCAAAATGACATTGAAGCGCAAATGGATTTATGACCATGGAGACCTCAGACAGAGGTGAGTTTATAGTATATGTATGTCACAAAAGGCTCATGATGATGGTCAAGAATGACTCTCATTACACTGAGCTGCTGTAATTAAATGTACATGTTCTTTCAGATCAAGAAATACTACGCAAGCTGGAAAAAGAGAAGATCCTGGTTTTCACCCCATCCCGCAGAGTTCAAGGCAGGAGAGTGGTGTGCTATGATGATCGCTTCATAGTGAAGCTGGCTTATGATTCTGATGGAATTATTGTGTCAAATGACAACTACAGAGACTTGCAAAATGAGAAGCCAGAGTGGAAGAAGTTCATTGAGGAGCGTCTCCTGATGTACTCATTTGTCAATGACAAGTAAGTAGATATGATGCACACTCAATCCAGTTGGTTGATATATGAGTCTGTTACCCCATGAGGTTACCATTGAAGATTAAAGTTACATTTTGCATAAAAGTAGGTTAGTTAGTGTTTCAGTCAGCTCCAGTAACATCAGTACTACTTGACAAGGACTCTGGGTGTTATGGTTTAATTAAGATGATACCATTTAATTTTCACATTTCAATAACTATTAGATTTATGCCACCTGACGATCCTTTGGGAAGACATGGTCCAAGCCTCGAAAATTTCCTTCGAAAGCGTCCTGTTGTTCCAGAGCACAAAAAACAACCTTGTCCCTATGGTAAGTTTTCCCATTATCTGCTCTTAGTTTTTAGAATTAAGTCGGGGTTTTTGTGAGTTTAATTTGAATAAGTCACCTATTTTGTCTTTGTTTAAAAAAGGTAAAAAGTGCACATATGGACACAAGTGCAAATACTACCATCCAGAACGTGTCAACCAGCCGCAGCGATCTGTGGCTGATGAACTACGGGCCTTTGCCAAATTGTCTGCTGTGAAGACAATGAGTGAGGGGGCTTTGGTTAAATGTGGTACCAGTCCATCAGCTGTAAAGGGGGACAGCAGCTCTGAGGCCAAACGTGTGGCACCCAAACGTCAGTCTGACCCCAGCATTCGCTCAGTGGCCTGTGAACCTCCAGAGGCACTGTCCGTTGTCAGGAAGTCGGAGACTAATTCAGTGCCTTCCCTCGTGACTGCTCTGAGCGTGCCCACCATGCAGCCTGCCAAGAGCCACGCAGCTGGGGCTTTGAACACACGATCAGCCAGCAGCCCAGTGCCAGGTTCTTTGCAGTTTGCGCACAGTTCTCTGGAGCACATGTCTAGTGTACAGTATCCACCCATTCTGGTTACAAACAGTCACGGAGCCTCTGTTACATACAGCGAACAGTTCCCAAAGTATGACTCAGTTAGCGACCATGGATATTATTCACTGCACAGTGATTTTTCTAATATGAGCATGAGCAGCATGCATAATGTTGACAGTTTCTGTAGCATGGAGCACGAGCATGGTGTGTACCAGAGAAATCCCAGCCATTGCCCTGAGTCCTGTCTCAGCCATTCGAACAGTGATTCTTTCTCCTCTTATGGAGACATGTACCCAAGCTCTGTGGACAGCAGCTTAGAGGAGAGCATGAAGGGCCAGCAGCAGTCGCCTGCACAGAGTAGGATGCAAGCATTTGCCCATGGGTTTCGACACGAGGCACTGACTAGGGTTCAGAGTTATGGACCAGAGGAGCCCAAGCAGGGCCCTCGTAAGCAGTCCTCAGCCCATCTAGCACCTCATATCCAGCATGCTGCAGTGGGAGCCAGGTCGAGCTGCCCAGGAGACTATCCCCTCACTCAGAACGTCCTCCCACCTTTGTCGTCACAGCCCACACGCTCTCTTGGTATGACTCGCATGGATAGCATATCCGATTCAAGGCTATATGATAGCAACCCGATGAGACAAAGACGACCTCCACTGTGTCGTGAGCAGCATGCGAGCTGGGATCCTCTGCCTTGTGGGAACGAGTCCTTTGGATATCACTCGTACCCACTGAGTAACAGCCTGATGCCGTGTTGTGAACGGGTGATGGTCCGCAGCATGCCGGACAAAATGGAGCAAATTTGGAATTCTCCATGGGAGGTTGCATCTGCAGCAGAACACCAAGAGCGGTACATCATCCCAGAGCACCAGTACCAAACATATCGGAACCTTTGTAACATCTTTCCTGCTTACGTAGTCCACTCAGTTATGGAAAAGAACCCACATTTGACGGATCCACAACAACTCGCCGCTGTCATTGTTACCAAACTGAGGTCATGCCATTGAGCAGATAATCTCGTTTGAACATTCAACAATTAAGTTTTTAGCGAAATTAAGATTTTGATTGCAAAGATAGGCACTTGTTTGATGTTGCTGCATGTGCAACATTTGCCCTCAGGAGTAAATATTTTTTAAAATATCTGTGGTGTGAAATCCGGCAGATCAGATTTTACATCACTAAGAAGACACTGACACGATTATTGTAGTAGAAATATCCTTGATTGAGTTTAAGTTGAGTTGTAAAATGTCTCTCAAAGCTACTTTTTTATATGAAGCATAGTGCACTTGATGTATAATAACACTTTCTGAAAATCTCATTCATAACACAGTCAAAATACCAGAACAGGAGCTGCATAGAAGCTGTGCACTATATTATGATTAGGATTATCTGATGTTGTCTTATAAGATAATTGCAAGATTCAGAAATATATAAAATAGATTTTCAGCACTTGGCAGGACTACAGATTGATTCTGGCATTAATTCAGTTTTAACTTAAAGTTAAAAGTACAAATGTTTATGATTTCAATTTATCCACAATCTAACCATGAATATCTGAATTAGTGTGAACAAACAGGATAATTAAGTTAGTTGCAAGCAAGTGCTGTCTTTAAACGGCAACCCAGCAACTTTCCCTATATTTGCTTTATTGAATTTAATCGGAGTATGTCAACTTTTAATGCACCATGCAGCTTTTATGAAGATCTTGTTCAGGCCCTGTGAATGTGTTGAAAGGCATCTAAAGTGTTTCTGGTGCAGTGGAACTATAAATAACCTTGCTTAGGTCTGCCTCTGCTGTAAATAGTTCTTGTGACTTTTTTGTGCATTTATTTAAAAGATAAGTCAGTGGGAGGTAGGTACATACCTCACAGCATGAACTATGACATTTAATGGCCTTATATCTGAATGACCTCACGCTTTAGTCATTGTCTGATCGGTTTCAGTGAAGATTCTTAGTCACTGGAGCCTCCAACTTTCAAATGTAAAGCACTATCTCACTATCTAAAGAGATCTATTTTCTCAGCTTCACTTAACAAAGCTACTATTTTGGTAGAATTTGACAGTGCACGTGTAACAAGCCAAAAAAGAGATTTGACTTGTATACTGTATATGTGCACATATTTATGTAAATACAATCACACAAAAGCCATTATTTCAAAGTCATTTATAAGCTGCTAAATAAATGCCAAAAAATAGTTTATATAGTGTCAGTATTTCACATACCCACATTTTGGTTAATATAATTAATTGGATTATAAGATCAACTAGCATCTATGTTTGGTTAATTTCCTATGGTGTACCATATATGTACAGTTACCAATCTGATTTTTCAGGATGCTACGTCCAGGATATTCCTATCTATATATTTGTTAAATTCCTTGTGTTAATTATTTTAATTGTACAAATATTCAAATTGTCTTTGAAGCAGTAGCTCTAACGGACTCCTTCAGGTTGTCAGTGGAGCAGTTTGTTTTCAGGAGAAGGTTAGATTTGTTAAAGACTGCACTTACTTTAAGTAGTCTGATAGTTTTCAGCTTTTGCTTTCCAGCCTATTCTCAATGAACCTGAACAGACAGAAAGAATTAATAGTTTATACACAGCTTCTTTGTTAAAATCCATTTCCATGATGAGCAGGCAGAATTTATCACAGGCACAAAGTAAATATCTAACTTTAGTATCTTTCAAAATGTTACAATTAGATAAAAATCTGCTAAACATAGAGGAAAACGCAGAGGAAAGATCATTAGGTGTATTTTCTTACACTGCATAACTAGTATTATAAATGAGTTTCTATTTCAGTATAGCAAGACTAGTTGCCTGATTTCATGCCTTGACCTTATTACTGACGGTTACTAATGTGCATGTGGATGCAGTGAAACAAATTTCACTGGGTTATGATATGACTTAGGTAGGGACTAATTGTAAAAACTCAACATTTTTTTTATTAGATGGAAACAATGGTTGCCATCTTAGTACAATGGTTTGCACAAGTCATTCTGTAACAGACTGAATATTTAGCAGGTGTTACATTCGTCAGATAAAATGATTCAAATCTGACCGTAACTGCATTTGGCATATTGAACTCTTTTTGTATTGTTGTCTTGTGTGAGGGTTAATTACTGTATGAAAAATGCAGTAAATGCTCAAAAGCATGTTTAAGATGAGAGGGTTTTTACTGGAGACTGAATTGCTTAAATATACATGTACAGAACACACACATGCAGCCAGTCTCCAAGGATCATGGAAGGGTTTGGCTGTGCCTTGCAGCACATTGCTCTCAGGATGCTTTCAGTTTTCTAATTTACACTCTTTACCTGCCATAACCAGTGGTTACTGGCAAGGGTCTCTAGTGGTGAAATATTTTGTAAAAATCCTACATGTAACATGTAGTTCTTTAAAGTAAGTTCTGTACAGTTGAGATGCAGTGATGCCATTCAGAAGTGTTGTGTAAATCCTTGTTATGCACCTTGAGATCTGGAACACTGGGCTACATAAAGGGATGACTTTACATGATACAAGTTTAGTCAGATATGGTCATGGTTTAGTAAGGATTTGGATGATAGATTTTCTGTTTCAGTGAAACTTTTCACCTGTAAACAAAAACTAGAAACTTTGATGATCATATTAGCACTAATTTCACAGAGCACATTCAGTCTGCTTGATTTTTCTCCTCTCCAACCAGCTAAATAAAGATATCTTATGTAAAAACAGGCGCATCAAATGTGTAACTTACAGAATGACAGCAGACATTTATTCTCATGTAAAGCCAATCCTAATAGATATTTCATGCTTTAAGTGCATTTAAAGGGAAATTCCACTTAATTTCACAGTTCGTGTATGGCCCTCTTTGGCCTGGTTTTAAATTCCATGACTGAATATTAAGATTTTACAGCACATTCTCAAACATGATATTTATTATCAAATTTGTGTTAACAGAACAGTCAATTAGAGTTTCATCATTGTTGTAAGAAACAATTAAATGCTGACACTTTGGTGACATTACAGATGCATTTGCTCTCACTGGGGATGTGTTGGAATAATGACAGGAGGATTTGTTTTATTGATATTTATAAATTGAGTGGTTTTACTCTTTATTAAGGCCAGTTACTTTATGTGAGCCTGTGTCTCATTGGTGGTGCTTTAAAAAATATATATATTTATAATGTTTAGGTACAGCTGTGGTGTATGAGCAGACATAAAAAATAAAAACAAAAAAAAATGAATGTGTTTAGCCCAAATACATTTTGGGCTTTGCTGACTTTGTTTTTTCATGAAAAAAGACAGGGCCACTTTAGGCCGGTTGTCTGTTCATGAGAAGGTGAAACAAACTGCCTAAATGTTTCTTCATGTGAAACAATCAGATTGCAAGGCTGCTGTCAAGGTTGTTTCTGGCATTTGGCTAAAGGTTTGCGTGCCATCCTGTTTTTAAAGAAATCTTTACCTTGAGATTGTTGAATCATTATACATTGCAAGAAAATAAGAATGTTATTAGTGAAAAAAAATGCAAAAGAAACTTTAAAAAAATAAGTTTTCAAATTGAGCAACCAGCACATGGAGTGATTGTTCTGTCCTCTGGAGACTGGAACAGTCAGATGTCACGATGAAGTCAGAGCACATCTACTTAGATCATTGCGAAACAGTAAATCAAGTCTTTCCCTCCTTCTACTTTTGTCTGGCAATATAGAAAAATGTAGATATAGAACTTTGTAGAATTTTACAGGAATAGAGACTGGCTTTATGGTTAAAACAGTTGAGACATTATAAACATTGCATGGACAGTTGTGCTTTACAGTTAAGAAAATGTATCCTTACATTTAATCAAACCCAGTGACATGCACATGTTAATTAAATTTAAGTGATCATTTCTGTTATGTATTTTCTGTGCGGCATTGTTTTCATGGACAGTGTGGTTTAAAAGATCAGCTTTTTCAGATTCCATAAAGTATTTGATATTTTTTTTTATAAATAAAGGGGAAAAACTTTCAAGAGACAGGAACTTGCTGATTTTTGTCACTGTTCTTAAACCCCTCCCAGAATGATGCTCTGTTTTCATCGGTACTCTGACTGCTTCCAGACCCCCCTGAAAAAATCCTTAATACTGCGCCTAAAACCTTGCAATGTGCCAATCCTGTATTTTCCTGCTTCGCTCAAAGGTTACAAAGCCACAGTGGTGGTTAATAATCCCCACTTTTCCCTTTGTAAGTGCCGCAAACAACTAAGCCACAAATGTCTAGAATTGACTTTTGCTTGTTGATACAAATTGTATCTATACCTTGAATGTAACAAAATATGAAATGTAAAATATGAAAATAGTTTTATTTAAGTAAAGGGGAAAAAACAATGCCATAATGTTTGTGACACTGTGTGTCACTGGGAGTAGCCCACTGGTATGTACTAATTCTTACTGGGTACAGTAGTTATTTACAGGGACATTACGTGCTACCTACAAGTGCACAGATACCCTGTGTACAGCAGTAAGCATCATGTCCTCTCTGTACATAGTCACACCTGTGTGTGTATATAGAAACAGCTACCTGTAAATGTAAACTAACAGTTGCTTCAGTTGTTATAATACTTATTTCTGTGCTGTAACCTGTGCACCTTTGGTTAAGTGCATACATTTCCTCTATGAATTGACATGTCTGCTTTATGCTATTTTAATGGGAATTTAAATATTTTTGAATATATTTTGCCTAATAAAACATGCCAAAGTTATTCTTAGGTGACTTTGTCAAACATATTTTCTTGAGAAATAGGTGGATTGTCATGCAATGATATTTCTTTCTGAGATGTACAAAAAGAGTGAACACAGGAAGTAAATGTGTCTAGTTTAATTAAAAGACAGTTAAAGCATGTTCAAGAATATGCCATTTTCAGTGGCTGAACTTTGCTGCCAGAGGATGTCACTAGTGTACTGAAGTTACATCTCTGTTCAGCTCAGCCTGTGGGAGCACTGTCAGTTAAAACACATCTGATCTGTTTTAAGACATGGATTGTTATGTGATAATTCTGAGTGTTTAACGGTTGATTTAATGATGATCCTGTATGTTGACAAAGAAGAGCGTGTTTAATTGTCACTTCTTTCACTATTAAATCCACCATTTGTAACGGAATCCTTTTGTTATCAGAGGCCAGTTGGCGTACTGTTGTTTTCAATGAACAGTGAGTAGCTTTTGGCTGGACCTGTGTAAATTATACTAACACTATTTTCAAGATGTTGACATTGATATTGTCCATATAATATTAATTTTAGTTCAGAATCAGTTGTTAATGGCTTAAATTAAGACCAAAGTCATTTTTGATGTGTACAAATCACGCACCTATTGTGATAGTTGGTTCAAACACACACACAAACAGTTATGATCAATGAATGAATGGATTGTGAACCTCTTGGTCTGTTGCAGTTTGTGGTAGCTTCATAAGTGTTGGTGAACAAAGTGCAATGACGACAAGAGATGAATTCAGTTGAACATGACTGTACATAAACCGTGTAATACTCAGGTTAACTCTCACAAACATTTTAAATCAAATACTTGGTTGTTTTTTAATATTGTACCATGGATGGTTGCATTTCTGAACTTGTTGAGTAGACCAATGTGTCTGCGATGTAAAAAGGGAAGCGTAACAAAATGAGCGGGTTATTTTTTTGTGTTGTGATTATCTGCAGTATTGTAATCCACACTGACTGGAAAGCATTGCTTTTATAGACCAAAATATACAAAAATAGATTATTTGGGTCTGTGGACTCAAACAAAATGTAAGTCTTAATGACAAAATGTGTTTCACTCCATAAATAAAGCAAAATTCTGTTCAAACTTGTGTTTTTTTCTTCTTCTTTCTTGAGACAGGAAGGGCAGTACATGAGATTACAAAACATAACTGTTGAAAGTTTGGTCAGCTGTTGTCTTTCACTTAAAAAGTGACATAAGGAAATGTGTTTGAACAAAAGGAAAGACTTTTTTGTTTCTATTCACTTACAGTGGTGGAAAAAAGTTTTTAGACACCCCATGGATTTGTGATATATTGCTTCAAGAATCATTCTTAAGTCACTGAAATCTTCCAAGTATTGTTCCCTTCTCCAAACCCACATGCTCCTTCTGCACGTGCTCTGTTCTGTCCAGGTCAAAACTGGATGTTTC
>JAPTYQ010000007.1:15128328-15144044 GCA_029814465.1 Ostorhinchus cyanosoma
TTACTCTCAACTTTCGTATCTGTTTTTTGTTAAACGGAGGGTCACAGAGACAACTCTCTGACCAATCAGTTGTGTCTGCAGTGTTTACATGTCACATTTTAGTATCTGTTCCCCCAGTCTTGGAACCAAATAACTAGTACTGGGTACCAGATTCCAGATCCTTTTTCGTAATGGAAACACAAAAAGGCTGAGTCAAGTCAAATTGAGTGAAGCTGGTACCACGTAGTGGAAACGCGGCATTAGAGACAGGTTGAGGTGTTTGGTCATGTGGGAGGAGCTCAGAGAGACACTGCTCCTCCACATCAAGAGGAGCCAGTTGAAGTGATTCTGGATTCTGGTTGTGCTGCTTCCTGGATACCTCAGAAGCAGACCTGAAGGATAGTAGAAGAAATATATTTCTCAGCGGACCTGGTACCACCTTTGTGTCCCCCCATGGAAGCTTGAGGAGGTGGTCTGGTAGAGGAAAGTCTGGACATGTTCTTTGACCCCAAATTGGATAAGTGATAGAAGATGGATGAATGGTTATTTCACCTTAAAATGAACTATTTGTATCTACAGCATTTCCAAATGCCTATTGTAATGCTTTAAAGGCTTTGAAATGCATTACCGTATACTCTGTGATCTAAAAATCCCAAATAAGGACTCACTTGTTTGCGACTGCCATAGGCCAGGGAAAGGGGGCTCTTCAGTTGGCTGCAATGTGCACATTCACCACTAGATGTCAGTGTAAATCACACACTGAACCTTTCATTCACTGTATCTGCTCTAAATGGCACATAATTGCTTTAGTTTGTTAATGAGCTCTTATTTTTGGTCTGTGATAAGCTGTACTCATTGGCTGTGAGTCAGGGGGAGATGCCAGTAGTGGTTGCTGTGGTTACCAGGGTCAATCCGAGCTGTTGTTAAGGACCTGATAACCTTGTGCCCCTGAGACGAAATAGCTTACAAATAGTGACTTATTGTCTGCATGCAGTTGCTATTTGATCAGTTTGTTGCCCTAAGCGTACTTTAAATATATCACAGCTGAAGACTTTTTTTTTTTTTTTTTTATTCTTACTAGAGTAGCTGTCATTCTGGAGAGCTGTTATCCACCTAACCGCATAATCAGACTGTAGTTTGTCCCTTAGGAACAGTTGTGTTCTTTCTTATCCCTAAAAGCACTTATCTGCTTTTGTTGTCTGGGTCTGGATTGCTAGGTTGGTTGAAAGATTGTGATTATCACCAGGACACTGAGATAAGACCAGTGTGGGAATGTGGTAGATGAGGACTCATCCATATTTTACCCTTCGTCACTTTATCAGTTTGTAGAACTCAGAGGTTCTTCAAGACCAATATGACTATTATTAATCAAGGTCAATGATAAGTGCTATATTTTTTGAATAATTAAATCAGTTAATTTAATTTTAGAGTAACTCCAACACTAAAAAGGTAAAATATGTCAGTAATGTGTGTATATTATTCAAAGACTGTTTAAATTAAAGTTTGAAACTAGTGATTACAGGCAGAGTAAAGCATCTGTATCAGAATCAAAGTAGTTCATTTTAAATTAATATATTCTACATAAAAAGAAAAATACAGATAGTGATAAATCTTCTTAATATCTCCTCTTACAGGTTATTGTCATTCAGTCGCTTTGAGGTAGTCTCCATAACCTGTAAAATATTTCTATTTAGTGGGTGAGGTGTTGGTAGTTTCACTTCCTGTTGATCCAGTTACCTGTTGTTTTCCCAGGGTTCATCTTTGGGTTACCATCTCCATATTTCTTCTGATACTCGAGTTCAGTCAATTTATTCATAGAATTAATTTAAAGAGACATCCTTAATTCAAGGAAAAGACAAATCGAAGAAAATAAATTAAGACTACAGACTCTAAATAATAATAATGATAACTTTTATTTATGTAGTACCTTTAAAAACTGAGTTTACAAAGTGCGGCTGACAAAGCAGAAGGGCACAACAGCAGGATACATTTGAAAAAAACAAAACAATCAAAAAAACAAGTCATCTGCTAGCAGTAATAATACACTGGAGCAATTAAAATACAATGAAGGAATATATAAAGAAATAAAATAATGTGTGCGCTTGAAAACCCACAGCCTGACTTATCAGTGCATGGCACGTTTTTGGACAGACGAACAGACCGAAGACCAACTGATGACAATACCAGAAAAAACAGAACGCAATCTTGACCACAATTAAAATATGGAAGAAAAAGTGGGTCGTAAAGCAGGATTGAAAATATCAAGGTTGAAGAAAGTCTAACATTTGACAAACCTTTTCTATCGACTGATTTAGGATGATCTGATCACAGAAACTGAAAAAAATGTATAATAATAATAACACAACCTTAATTAACGGGAAATTTTGGATTCAGTGACACTGAACACTTAGGGAGATATTGTGTTAAACAAGTAAATTTAAAGTTTTGTTGTCATTTAAGTTCTTGTATTTTTTTTTCATGCTTGTGTATGTTTGTATTGCCTTTTTACATGAGTAATAAGTAAATTATTTGATGAATTGAACTAGTTACTTAATACTTGAAGTATTAATTTGATATTATAGGGCTGCTGTGGCAGAACAGTTCATTGTTCTTGATAACTAAGTAAATAATCAATGATCTCAGAGTTTTTCCACCGAATCACGAAGCCCAAAAGGAAATCATTAACACAGGTAATATTTTGTTCTGTTACTAAAAAAATAGTACATACTGAGTAGAATTAAAATTTACAATACATTTATTTACCTTTAAATCTGTAGTTTCTTGAGGAATTAATTGACAATGTGGAGAAGCTGTGAGTGAAAACGGTGAATAATAAGCCATGGAAACATGACACGTGGGCCTGAGAAGGGTGTTTTTGAGTGTGCTGCTAATAATAGTGTGTTTTTGAATTCTGGCCATGAGAGACACACCCTAACCAGGCACAAAATTTATGAGCGTAGTTCCTTTTTCATGCAACATTATCCACTTTGATGGAGGAAATGAAACTGCTTAAAGCCAGCAAACGGTCCTGGACTGAAGTTGCAAATAAAAAAGCTGTGCATCAGAGTTCAGAGCTGTTTTGTCTAGACCAGTGTGTGCATCTGTGTGAGAGTTCAGCGCCGGTCTGTGTTGTAGGCTTCACTTCAACACTAACTGCTGGTGATGACAGGAAGTGACAGAGGGGCAAGTGTCCTGAGCAGTAAATGGGGTCCTGCTGACATGAATGGGAAAGAACGCAACTCTAATCAGCCCCGCAACTGGGAAATAATGCATACCATTGTTGTTCAGGTCAGGCGTGGGCCTCAGCCTGCACAGTTATTTCCCAATAGACAAGCATGCTGCTGTTTTCGTCATCTCTTCGTGGACAGAGAAAATGAGAAAAGCCTTGTTGGTACACATGTTGCTTATATATTGGTGACCTCATGGAAGTTGATGTTAAGTCAATTATTTTTCCAGTCACAAGTTTATCTCAGTGGCTCAATAAACACCTTTTAAAGACGTGCACTACCTATAGAGAAAACAACATGACTTCACACAGTCTGCTCGTGTCTGAGCCGTGTCTGCTGCCTCAGATAGCTTAGTAAAAAGCTGACAGGTTGTTTGATACATGACAGGATGTAGTCGACTCTCCTGAGAGCTCAGTGTTTAGCAGCAGTGCCTCGTAAGGCTCAGCCACCAGAGGATGTGGTTACTTCCTGTAGATAAGTTGTGTGCTGCTGAGCCAAACTCAGATTGGTACGTTTACTGTACACAGTGTGGGACTACAGGCACAATCAATGAATCCTGCATGTAAATGGATGATTGTTTGCAGATGGGACGATTAGATTGTTGAATTACCGTGTTTTCCAGAGCATCCCAATATGCACAGTGAAGCTGCTCAGAAATAGGTTATTGAGCTGTGATGATGGTGGGTGTGGTTTTCTGGTTGTGCAGCTGTTGACTTTACTGAAACCCAAAGAGTGTCACCTAAATTCAGATGACGCTTCTGTCTCAGGTTCTTTCTTTTATTGTATTTTTTTGTTGTAGCTATTTTACGAACATAAGACAATCCACTATAATAATATACCTAATGCATCAATTATTGTCTTACTTTTTTTACCCCACCCCCCGAAGGGGAGGCAAGGAGTATTGTTTTTTGGTCTGTTTGTTGTTTGTTAGCACTCTATCTGGAAAACGATTGGTTGAATTCATACCAAATTGGGTTATGGATTACCTGTGACCCAGAATAGATCAGATTACATTTTGGGAAAAGTAGGTCGAAGTTACAATTTTGTATCAATTTTTTTCATCTTTTTTTTCCATTTACTTCTAATGAGCAAAATTTCACATGTATCAGCAAAATTATTGGTTGAATTCATACCAAATTGGGTTTATAGATTGCCAGTGACCCAGAATATATGTGGTTATATTTTGGGAAAAGAAGATAAAAGTTCAAATTTTTTAATGAATTTAAAAAAAAATTTTTCCCCACTCATTTACTTATAATGGGCAACATTTCGAATATCTATGAAAACATCAATTTTGTTTAAATTTACCTCTACTTGCCACACATATAGAGGCAACTGATACGCTCACATCACCACACATATAGACTTGATGACATCAGCTGGATTGATGCCAAAATAAACTACAATACATGCGAGGGGCGGGGTTTGTTGTGCCTGGCACCATTTGTTTATTCTTTGTTTATTATATATTTGCAATTTTTATAACCAGCATAGTCTTGATTTATAGGAGCTGAAAAAGACTGGATGAAAATGATATGGAATATGATTTTAAAACCATATAATGCAAAGCTGTTTTATTCTGCAACACCATAACAATTAGAAAAACTTGGGGTTTACTTCATTAATTTTCATTGCTGGTTAGGTTTTTAATCTTATTTTCCATTAACTGTAAAAACTACATGAGTGGGGAGTGTCAGTGATTCTTAGATACATGAAGACAGACAATACACACCTCAAGATGTTAATTAAATATGTCCCTTTCTCTGTTCTTTTCCTCAGATTAGTGTGAGAGTCACCACAATGGATGCTGAACTGGAGTTCGCCATTCAGCCCAACACAACAGGAAAGCAGCTGTTTGACCAAGTACGTAGAACTGTTTATATGTCTACCATTTATTTCATCATTAGCTCTAGATACTTTTAGTCTTACCTTGGACTGAATACTATATGTTATATGTGTAATGAGAGGCATATTTACTACGTTTTCATGTCATTTTAAGGTTGTCAAGACCATTGGACTGAGGGAGGTTTGGTACTTTGGACTCCAGTACCAGGATACAAAGGGTTTTTCTACATGGCTCAAGCTCAACAAGAAGGTGAGGTCTTCAATAAATGACACCCTCCTCAGACTGAAGCTGTGTAAAGGAGTCTAACCTCTACCCTTTGCCCGTGTGACACATATATTTTAGGTGACAGCCCAGGATGTGAGGAAGGAAAGCCCGCTGCTGTTTAAGTTCCGTGCTAAGTTCTTCCCCGAGGATGTGTCCGAGGAGTTAATCCAGGAGGCCACGCAGCGCCTGTTCTTCCTGCAGGTGAAAGAGGGAATCTTAAATGACGACATCTACTGTCCTCCAGAGACGGCGGTCCTCCTGGCCTCCTATGCAGTGCAGGCCAAGTACGCTGACTACAACAAGGAAGTCCACGCACCAGGCTACCTGTCCAGTGAACATCTGCTCCCTCAGAGGTAACCACGCCTCTGAGACTATGGTCATAAGAACGGTCATTCGAAGAAGCCTGGCATTCAGATGCATACGTAGACTAAGACACATCTGAACATACTTTTTTTTAAGTTTTGAGTTTTTTTTTTTTCAATTCTGTATTAAGTGTCACATTTAGGAGTCACTAAAATGTAACATAATTGTTTATCAGCAGCAGCAGTTGTAGCAAAAACTGAAAATATGCCCAAACTTTGAGTCGATTACCTAAAATGTCCAGTTGTTGGTTATATTAACGAACACAAGGAATAAACCAAGGAATGTGAAAAGCTACCGATGTGTTTTTAGATCTCATTTGATGTTTTTTTGCACAGTGACTTGCACCTCTGGGACTTGATTATAATGCTTTGGCACACATTTTAGCACTAAAGACCTATTAATGCACTCACAATTTGTTAAACATTAGCATCTAATAGAAAAACATGTACAACTAAATTTATATCAACAATAATTAAGCATTTGCCTTGTAAAGTTAAGAATGTCATAGTGCAGACACAGTTTTCAGAAAACAGTTCAATACTTGTAATGTTTTGTAAAACATACATTAAGGTCAGAGGCGGGATGATACTGACGCCAGTCTTTTTATATATTTTTCATGTTTTCAGAGTCCTGGACCAGCACAAACTCAACAAGGATCAGTGGGAGGAGAGGATTCAAGTGTGGCACGAGGAACACAAGAGCATGCTCAGGTAACCACTGAACAACATCATCCATACATGAGGCATACTACTCATTATTGTCTGATTAACTCTGTGCAGTGAGCAGAATCAGCCAAACCATCCATTCTTTTGATTCCTTTCCTTTCATTTCTCATGTTAATGTGTTGTTGTCCACAGAGAGGAATCCATGATGGAGTATCTGAAGATTGCTCAAGATCTTGAGATGTACGGAGTCAACTACTTCAACATCAAGAATAAGAAAGGGACAGAGCTCTGGCTGGGAGTGGATGCTTTGGGACTCAACATCTATGAACAGAATGACAAGTAAGTGATTCCACAATGATAGAATTACTATAATCACCATGAATATGTGGAGTGTCTGTGGTTGCGGTTTGCTTATTTCTGTTAAGTTTAAGGCAACTGACTGTGTGTTTCATTTCTCTGCAGAATGACACCCAAAATTGGATTTCCTTGGAGTGAAATAAGGAACATTTCCTTCAATGACAAGAAGTTTGTCATTAAACCAATTGACAAGAAAGCACCTGTATGTGAATCCATTTTTAAAGGGGATCTTGTTAACAGTTCAGCAATCCCATGTTTAACTGGTCATTGTATGACTTCTAATACATTCTCCTATGTTTTTCTTTTAGGACTTTGTGTTCTACGCTCCCAGACTTCGCATTAACAAACGTATCCTGGCACTATGCATGGGCAACCACGAGCTGTACATGCGCCGCCGTAAACCCGACACCATTGAGGTGCAGCAGATGAAGGCTCAGGCTCGAGAGGAGAAGAATCACAAGAAGATGGAGAGGTAAGAGCAGCCTCTGTTTATTTATATGACAGCCTAATATATGTGCCAGAACATAATCTAGGATCATTGTGCTTTTATTAAAAAAAACAAAAAACAAACATCTTATTGTTAAGCTTCACTCACAGGATACTTTCCTCCCCTTCCTACCGTCTGAAATAGCTGCTCTTAATAATAAAAAAATAGACTGCATTGTGTTTTTAGTTATTTTATCTGTTTTATTTGTTTTTACTTGTTAAAGTGCATTTTTGTTTGCTGGGTTTTTTTAATGCCTGGCTTTGGTTTTTAAATTATGTCAAACAGCCGTGACAAAAGAGAAATTTCTGATTTTACCTGGAACAGACAATAAAACTATCTATATTTCATCTCTTTTTTTTGTCTCTATTTCCACTAGAGCTCTGCTGGAGAATGAAAAGAGGAAAAGAGAACTTGCAGAGAAGGAGAAGGAGAAGATTGAAAAGGAAAAGGAGGAACTCATGGAGCGATTAAAGCAAATTGAGGAGCAGACGAAAAAAGCCCAACTTGGTGGGTGACCAGTGGATATTTATACCAACAGTGACAATGATTTGTCTTCTTTCTTAATGCTGTTCGTGATATAATTCAATGTGAATGCTTGTATGCACAGAGTTGGAGGAGCAAACGCAGAAGGCTCTGGAGCTGGAGCAGGAGAGGAAACGAGCTCAAGAGGAGGCTGAACGTCTGGAGACGGATCTGAGAGTCGCAGAAGACGCCAAGACGGCTCTGCTGCAACAGTCAGAGAACCAGATGAAGAACCAAGAACACCTGGTCAGTTCATCCACTCAACACACATTGCTGACCTTAAGGAATTACACACAAAAACTTGCACTTGTATGTGTATGTTAATGTGATGTAATGCATTCGTTCTGCTGCAGCATTAGTGCCAGGCTTTAACCAACAGGTTACAGTTTAACTAATTGGACTTTTACTAAAACTTAATTTGTGCCAGTTTTTTTTTTTTTTACTTAATTCTACTTTGGCAACATGCTCCACACACCTAATTTCAGTAGATGTAACATGTTTAGTTACTTTCTTCGTTTACTGAGGATTAAATAAGAATATTAAATCATGTTTTTGTCCGTTCAGGCCACAGAGTTGGCAGACCTCACTTCAAAGATTTCCCTCCTGGAAGACGCCAAGAAGAAGAAAGAAGACGAGGCTACTGAGTGGCAGATGAAGGTAACTTTTTACTGTTTAATACTACGACATTAGATTTCACAGAAATACTGGAAAATGTTAATTTAGTTTCAGTTTTACTGCAGAGGCCCTCCTTTGTGGAACAATAAAGACAGACATTCCTGCTGTGTTGAGTGTGTTTGGGGGTTGGGGGGGTGGGTGGGGGAGGGTTAAGCACAAAGCTCGCCTCATGTCTTTTTTGGTCAAAACCCATGTGTGCCAGTCCGGCCCCTTCATTTTTTGGGCATTGTGACTCATGCAGTTTGTGGCGGCAGCTGTCTTTGTACAGAGGAAATCCTGTTTTAGTGTTTTACCCCATTATGATACGCTGGCTTACAAAATACTACTGCACTAAGTGGTGGTTTCCATGTTGCGCAATTTGCTGGGGTTCAGATGACATTCCAATGTTAGTCGTAACTGGATGTTATTTCCAACATCTCACGGTGAAAATCACACCCACTTAGATTGTGTAGTGGATTATATGTCTCTGTCATTAACAGAACAATAAAGAGCCAGTGAAGGTAGTAATACAAGTAACATAATCCCCTCCTGTGGCTCTGATGAATGGAGGTTTAACCCTATGTTCATGATTTGATGTAATTTAAGGAATCATTCAAACAAATAACATAACACCTGCATCTTTTTATTATCTACATATGGACGGAACCTGTCGTTCTCAGGACACACAATCATCTTATTGTTGATGTTTCCTCTCAGGCTACAATGGTGCAGGAAGACCTGGAGAAGACCAAAGAAGAGCTCAAAAACAAAGTCCTGGTCGCTCATGTTCAGGAGCCGCTCAACGCAGAGAACGAGCACGATGAAAACGATGAGAGCAGCGCCGAGGCCAGCGCCGAGTTTACATCCGCCGCCACGTACAAAGACCGCAGTGAAGAGGAGCGCATGACTGAGGCTGAGAAGAATGAACGTTTACAGAAACATCTGCTCGTAAGTCTTTGTTCATACCCGTTAAATCCATAATCCAGGAAATATTGGATTCAGGGATTAGGAGGTTTAACGCTATTTTTTAACACTATTCTTTTTAATTAAGCAGAAAGAATTATTTTAATGAGTTGTGTGTTGGTGACTGGAAATTGGAAATACTATACATCTCAGAATAAACTTGTTAGAGCCAATGTATTTTCATATTGTAAACAAAACTTAATTTTTCTACAGAATGGGAGATGGGGATGGGAGTACAATGTACTGCACCAAGTGTGATGTGTGAAGAATCAGCCTTTAAAATGAATCAAGAAACACAAAAGAAATAGAAACGTCATAAATTTCATCATAATTTCATACAAGGACTTAAAATTATAAAATGGTAATTACTGACAGTCTACTTTGGACAAAACATGAAATAAATAAAAACATATAAGAGCAAATAAAAGATACAAGACCAGTACAAGATCAGAACACCCACGAATAAACAAGAATAAGTCTATGTGAAATAATAGTAAAACAAATGAAAGAAGTACAGCACACCTGAGTTAAGACTTTAAATGAAAGGAAAATGTAAATATGATTAATATAAAATATAATAAATTTAAACTAGACCACTGAGATGCACATGTAAGAATTAATTATATTAAGTTAAATTAGAAAAAAATAAAATGCTTGAGAAACAAGGTATAAAGAACACCAACAGATGCATAAACTATGAGGAAGATAAATTCCAACACTGCTATCTAGTGGCTGTGCTGTAAATTGTCTTCCATAAATCTTTCACATAAAGTATTTGTTAAAAATGTATGTTATTTTTGAGAATCAATACATTATCAACAAACATAATATAACAAATGCGTTAATATTCACCTACACCTCCAAAGTTTGAAGTAGTGGTTTTTGTTTACAAAAACCAAAACTGCTGCTGTATAACTTATATGTGTGTGTGTGTGTGTGTGTGTATATATATATGTATATATATATATATATATATATATATATATACACACACACAGCATAAACACAAAATATATAGCACCACTAAAATCATCCACAAATGCACTGATATTTTAGTCTGTGTTCATGAGTTGGACGAAAAATGTGATTCCAGGCAAAAGATGTCATCCCACAGCGGTGTCCCTGACTTTATCCACACGGATAAGAGAGAAAGACAAAAAGGAAAATGAAGAAAACAGAAACAGACGTCACAAATACTGTAAATCAGTACTGACCTATATATTATAACAACTGGTAAATGCAAAGTAATAACAGTACAATATTATCAAAGCTTGTGTGTAGGACATTTTTTGGGATTAAAGGGGATTTCTCTTGTATTGATATTCCAAACTCTCAACAACTGAGGGAAGTCACATACCAGAACCCACTTAACCACCAACAAATCAACACTTCATATCCACAGATTCACTGAATAAAGTATAAAGCTCATTACATCTGTATTATGGTAGCATCAGATTTTCTTCTTCAAATAAAAACTAACAGCTGGTTATTGTAATAAGTGGTCAAAATCAAATAGCTGATAGTTTATATTATAGCTCTGTTAGCTTAGCTCTGTTTGTAGACAGAAAACAACCACAGTAAAACCACTAATCACCTCCTGGTTTCTGTATGGTTTGTGTTGTCAATAATTGCATTAAAGATCTGTTTGGAATCAACCAAACAAGGTCAGAACTGTCACAGTTTAGTCTGAACCATGGACCAACAAACGTCCAATTTAGCAAAGATAACATTCCATACTAATTTATTACATTCATAATTCACTACGATTTCTGCATCAAACTCTATTCTTTTCCTTTATAACTGTGTCTGATGGCGAAAACAACAGTGCTTCTAGCTTTTATCAATTTGTCTCTTTCTAGGACTCTAAAAGCTCTTTCTTGGCAGCAAAAAAAGAAAGAAACCAACATCCTTATTTATTCTCATCGTCTGTCAGGTGTAATGTGAGATAATTGTCATGTGGTTAGTGTGAAAACAGCTGTAAATGTGGTTTAATGTGTGTCTTCAGGCTTTGAGCTCAGAGCTGGCCAATGCCCGGGACGAGAACAAGAAAACAGTGAACGACATCATCCACGCAGAAAACATGAAGGCAGGACGGGACAAGTACAAGACCCTCAGACAGATCCGGTCAGGAAACACCAAACAGCGCATCGACGAGTTCGAGTGCATGTGATGTGTGCGTTCCCCCTTTAAAGAAGCCCACACAGCTGGGCCGCTCTGCCTGGACTGCAGTCCTGCCTCACACAAGCTGTTTTCTCTGCACCCAAATAAATCAGATCCGCAACAAGACGTGGCTGCACAAACACAGCACAATGTACAAATAAGGATCTGGAAATTCCACTTGTTATCATTCCTAACTTTGAATTTAGGCGAGTCACTGGTTGAAAAGGGACATACTGTATTTTATTAGTATTTCATTCCTCACAAAGGGGTTTATGTAGCATTTTAGTCAAGGGCTCACGCCACCTTTCATGACACGTGGCAAACAGTTCATTATTACTGTTCCATTTTTGTATCATGATTAGAGAGAGAATTAAATTAATGAGACCAATCTAAATTTGATCTAGAAAACTGTAGATGTATTTCTGCTGTAAATACTGAAGGCAACAGTTCCTCTCAAGTAGCTGGATTTTTTAGACAATGATGCATTTCCCATTAAACCTCAATGCACTGTAATTTACATCAGAAAATACACCTAATACGACTCTGAAGTGTCTGTGGAAGATTAATAGAGCAGTGTTACCATTTATCGACTGAAATCCACTGTTACAAACCATTCAGTATTTATATCCCAGTCACAAAGTGACATTAAAGATCAATTTCATTTAGTTTGTTGTTTGTACTTTGTGTGTTTCTGAACTACTTCAAGTCAGTTTGCAATTACCAGCCTTTTAATGTTTATTTCATTGTTAATATTCTAATGGATCCATTTCCTTTAAAACCTGCGTACAAATATCTTGAATTTTAGACCAAATGACTGTAATGTGATAAAAAAAAATAAATCTCCAAGGAGGGCATCATTTGTGTTTGCCAAAGTTTTTGGAAATGTTTTAGTACAATTCCCCTTGAAAAATTAACTCTAAAAATTTGATTTGGGTTGTATCGCCTCAGTTTTCTACACAAACCTAGATTTGGCATCTTGTACTCGTTATAAAGCAAATGCCTCCATCAAAGTGAATGGATTTTTGATTTTTACAATATTTAGTATTGAACTATTTTCTTTTTTTTCTTTTTTTTTTTAGTTCCTGCTCAGAAATAACATTTGAGTCAAATGCAGTTTTTCTTTTTGCATTGATGAATGGAGTCTTTTCTAACAATACAGCATTAGAAATTACTGTACTGTACATTTTTACTTCATTACTGTATAGTTTAGGCCAATTTTCAATCAATCTCAAACATGAATACTGTCAGATATGAAGCTGAAAGTTGTAATTATTCCTAAATTCTCAACTTTTTATGCATAAAAGTATTTGAACATGCACTGGAAAACCCTGGTTCACTTTTTCACAGTCGGTCCAAACGTTCCTGCTGTTCTAGACGGACAGCGTTTCTAATGCATGCGTTATCGATAGGAGTCTGTGTATTTAATTACATATGTGTGTTTTTGTAAATTTGGGTTTTTCAGGTGTGATAAAAGAAGACACCACTGAAGATATTTTTGTATTTTAAAAATCTAGCAGTGCTTGACAGAATTTTTGTACTGAAAGAAAACGAATCAGTATTTGCTGTAAACGGACCAGTCGAACACTAGATGCTACTAGAGATCCTGTATTTCACATGTTCTCTACCATAAATCCAGTCGTAACTTACGGCGTTTTTCAGTGTTAAATCTACAAACATCCACAACCATAAGTTCATAAAATCATGTACGCTCCAGGTTTCATTTCAACAAGACAGAAGAAAGGTTTTTGCACACATTGAAATTAATATGTGAAAAAGTTTGTCACTATTTTGCGACTTCACATGCATTGTAGTGATATTTCTTTGTATTTTATTTTGATATCTCTTTAGAAATGAAAATGTGCCATGTATACCAAGAATCTTTTTGATAGAGGATATTTTTGCCCATTGCTGCTTTTACTTCTTGTATCTTCCATGAAATATAAAAGTGCAGTTGATTTGAGTAACCTTCGGTGCCTTTGACGATACCTTCAGTGATGCTGTACAATGTAAAACCTGAAGCACCTGCATCGACAGCCCTCTGCTTATGATCTGAACTCAAAGAAAACACCGACGGAAACATGTCATGTATTTGAAAGTGTAAAGTAACAGGCAGTGCCTCACCCAGATTAGTCATCAGAACTTTCTGCTTCCTTTCAATGAATAAAAAACAAATTGCAAACTATTCCTCCTGTCCGTTTGTTGATCTGCATGTTTAGTTTTATACTTTTTACATCATCTTGCTGAATGCAGTCGTGTGAAAAAAATTTAGACCATCAAAAGTCAACAAAAACAATAGTTATGCTATCATGTACAAACTCCTGTGTGTATCATGTGACTAAATCAAAAAAAAAAAAAGTGCCAGGCACGACAAACCCAGCCCCTCGCAGACGTTTTACCTGATTTGCAAACATGACCAATTTGGACGTTTGGATGCTCTGTAGTGAACATGGAATAACTGTCATCTTCTGCCACATTGATTCACCAGTAAAACCCATAGTTTAATAAATGACAGTGGATGGAGACTGGGTTTATATTCAGTTAATGATAAAGTGAAAAAGTCACTTGTTTTTGATATAATTACCCTTAAGCATAACCTGAGCTTTAATGAGCATCTACATGATCAGTAAATTAAATATGGAAAAATACTTGATTTTCACTGAAAAAAAAATACAGAGGATAATATTATAATAAATGGTGATAAACCACTTAACAAGTAGTGCCAACAACAAACCCCGCCCCTTGCAAACATTTTACATTTTTAAATTAATAAATAAACAAACCGATAAAACAGATAAAAACTTTAAGCTTTAAAGAAAAAGTGCTGAAGAATAAAAACTCTATTCAAAAAATAAAGTGGATTGAAATAAACTGAATGTTCCAGCTGATCTCAGGCTTTCTGGGAGTTTGTTCCAGACATGTGGAGCATAGAAGCTGAACGCAGCTTCTGGTTTTGACTCTAAGAACTGACAAAAGCAACTGATGACTAGTCAATTTAGCTTTTATTTCCTCAGATTATCCATCCACCTCCTGTTTTTGCTGCTGTTATTAAACAGAGCTCCTCTCCAGCAGAGGGAGACACAAATCACTAACCCACACTCAATGTTTGTGTCTGTGGACGAAAACCAGCAACAGAAGACAAGCTGGAGGGAAAACAAAGAGGTGGAGGAAAACTGGATTAAAGGCCTCATGAACCTGAGTGGGAGGTTATTAACGCTGAAAAGTGGTAAAATTAAAAACTAACTGAAAATACAATGAAAAGTTGTTTATTTGAAAAGAATTTTCCGTTAATGATTGAATCAAATATAGCTGTAGTTTTGAAAAGAAGAGTATGTTCACAAAACCAGACTGGAATGTAGAAAGTATGTATTTCTATTGTTTTGAGAAAATAAAACTACAATGAAAAACAATGTGGTTCTATTTAAATTTCATGAACGTAATGTTGAAATAACAGCCTATTCTCATAAAAGTAATAAAAAACTAAATTTAACATATACACATATAGATATATTCCATTAGAAAGAAGCTGTGAGGTGAATGTATTATAACGTACAGACTGTTCAAGTAGATGTTGTAGCTCTGAGACAAACATTCCTTTTAAGTAAAACGCATTCTGTAATTTATTCAGAATTCACATTTTGACTCCAGACTGTTTCTGCTATCTGTATCTCTGCAGGTATTTCACTTGTAGTCCAGTGCAGGCAGTTTCTCCATTTCAACAATTTAACACTTGAAATACACTTGAAAAGGGTCAATGTAGTTAATTTTTTGTAGATGTTTTCAGGGTCTAAATAATTAAATGAGACCTGATCACATGTTATGTTCTTTCTTCCTGATACTCAGCAGATACTTGAAACTGAACTGTATCTGTAATTTCCCAGTTATCGTACCGACAGGACATCCCGCTGTGGACACTTTGTCCAACGGCAAATATTCAGAGGGATTCTTTTGCTGGTGTAATCGACTCCCTGATTTATGACAGTATGGATCAGAAATCTGTAACAGAGAGATCAATATGACTTTAAGGTCCATATTATCCTATTTTTGAAGCTAATCTGCACTGTAAAAAAATATCCTGTTGTTTTTATGGAGAGAAAACTGTCACTTGTGGTTACCAGAACAATACTGAAAAAAAACCCACATCAAACCGTGAACATATTTAAGATAAGATAAGATAAGATAAGATAAGATAAGATAAGATAAGATAAGATAAGATAAGATAAGATAAGATA
>JAPTYQ010000007.1:15333339-15349123 GCA_029814465.1 Ostorhinchus cyanosoma
CAGTCAGTGCTCAGTAGAAACTATACTGATATCTCTAACTATGTCCATGTTATAAACCATCAAAATATGGCCCATTATAAGTAAAGGCACATTTGTAGAAACTAAAAAATGTGTCAAAACTTCCAAATTCATAATTTCTGACAACTGTGAGCAGGCTTTGTGGACATTGTCCAAAGGTGCAACAATTTATTTATTTATTTATTTATTTTTATTACATCTCTTAGTTGGAGAAGACTATGAGGATTGAAGAGTTGAAAAAAAAAAAGCTTAAATGCAAAATACAGGCTTCACTTTATATGTAATGAGTCTAAAATATATGAAAGTCTCACTGTTTGAACTGAATTATAGAAAATAATGTTTAATATAGTGCAAAACAAGAAAACAGAACAAAGTGGATGTCAAACTACATTTGTTTTGTTGAACCCTGTATTTGCATTAGTAGCTTTTTCTGGGTTTCAACTCCTCCTCCACTATATCATACAACCTATTTGCATGTAATTGCAATTAAACAAAATTAAAGGTAAAACTTAACAGTTCAGTGTTAACTGTCTGAACTCGGGGAAAAATAGAATCCAAAATAATGTATTTAGAAATCAGCTGTTGCTCTTTTGTTGAGTACTCCACTCCAATTATTAAATGTTACTTTGATCATGATTATATACTTTGAGGGTCATGTTTAATTAAATCAAATCTGTTTTATGTTCAATATTTTTGCTGAATGTTGGATTTTAGTAAAATGATATTTAATAAGTAATTCAGGATGGTCCAAAAAAAAGGTCTATATTCATTTTGAAGTAATGAATGACTTATATGCTGTACATTATCCCTCCTATAATTGAATATAAATGAAAATTAAAGAATAAAAGGAATTCAATTACTGAATGTGGTAATTCAGTCCCTTTTTTTTGTCTATATTACACTGTACTAAGACGATCCACATGTACTTTAAACAAAAACAGGAAACACGACAGACACTCAACTTCATCATTCATAGAATTTTGACTCTTTATTCTGGTACATTTATAAGGAAATAAAAAAAGTAGAATCAAGCAGGTAAACAGAAATATTCTTAATTTTGCAAACTAGGATTCCAATCAGAAGCTACAGACGAAACCCTGTAGACAAGAATTGCACATATAAAGAACTCGATTAATAATACACTAATGCACCAGCAGGAACATTGTCCATGCCCAACGTACGCACTCTCATGCTTAATGGCAAAACTGACAGCATGCCAGGAGGATTTCCAACCTGCTCATTTCTCTGCCTTTGCTTCTACAAAGTCACCTCCTGTGATTTATTCTCCTGGTTCAGAAGATAAAAAAAAACATCTCTCTCTTTAGTGCGATTTTCCAGAACCTTATGCCTGCAGAAACATCTAAAAGCCAAAAAAATTCTGTTGCTTTTTCCCTTAAAATGAACCTCCTTTTAAATTACCTGTAACGCAAACATTGCAGAAATAGAGCAGAGCATGCAATAAACTGAAATGATAAACAAATTTTGCTAAGGGTTGGTTATTTGTATGTGTGGCTTGTTTTTTTGAAGTTTGGAGATGTTAGTTACAGTAACAGTCGCAGTGAAATTGTCAGACCATGGCCAGAAATGATCATTGTAAAATATGGAAATACCTGTTAAACTCTGCAGCCTCTTTTTTTTTCCCATTATGGCTTAAGTTACTGAGCAGACGAAGCTTTGGACACATAAGTGACATCATATGAAAGATAAATGGGACCTACATATATTTCATATTAGTCATGTAAACACTGGCAGATTAGTAGATTTGTTGTAGCTGGTCTTTCATCATTTCCTATTTTGTTTTGTTTTTTTACAAATCACACTAAATAATCCACTGAAATTCATTCCAGAGTGGATGTTCTCAAATGTATATATCTATATATATCTATATATATATAAAAAAAATATTCTAGCAAAAAGCAAAAATCATCAAATACATGAAACATAGAATTGCACTTGCGCTACAAAAGCATCGTAAGCGATTTTTCCCCACACAAGCAGAGATAAGGTCTTAGAAATCTGTGTATTTGGCCCCTGGAGACGATGATCTGCAGCTGATACGGTCGTGACCTTTTACCATCTGACACTTCTGAGACTTACAACCATGTATACTGGCCAAATCTCGAACGCTCTGCAAGAACTGAGCGACAAATTATTCACGGACACAGAAACAAACACACAAAATAAAGAACTAAAGAGGCAGAAATTGCAAAAGGCAGGAAAAAAAAAAAAACAAGAGTGTGGCATTTTGTTGCGAGCAGTGAAGGCTAGTGTAATATGGCAACTTATTAGTTATCTATGCTACACATGCTCTATATTTTACAGACAAAACGTAGGCTATGTCATATACCATGTATGCCCCGTGTCCAAAAATATCCCTTTGCCCCTTTTATTTTACACAAATTTCACCCTGAGATTTAATAAAACAAACATCCTTCAAGTGGTTTAAGTTGCAACAATGATCCACTAACTCCTATCTCAGCACTGTCATTGACTCTAATAAATACAATAATCATATGACTATTGAACTGACCTTACAGTATATACATTAAATACTGTACTTATACGAGAAGATAACGTCCTATATAGTACGACAGACAAAAGCAAACGGTACATCAACCAGTCGTACTGAGAAGAACACATACAGCACAGTTTAGGACAGACGTAGCTCTGTTTCGGAGCTCCACTGATGCAGAGCTTCTGGAGAAACCAAATGCTTCACTTAGATATAAACACAGACCGATTCCCACAGCAGCACAGAAGGATTTCTCAACTATGTTACTTTTACAGTTTACACACATTTTCAACTATTCTACTGCTGCTGAAGGAATAAGACAGATGGATGTGCTGCAGCAGCTGTTATGTTATTGCAAATGTATTGTATATCACCAGAAGTAGATCTGTCTACTCTAATATATCTAAGAATCTCTGAAACCAATCTATGGCTTCCGGGGACAAAATTGCACTTTGTCCTAATTCACTAACCCACTTTTTTTTTTTTTTTTTTTAATTCTGGTTCTCAGCAAAACAAACAGCCTTTCAGGAAGATGACGCTGATGTTTAATTTTAAAGTGATAAACAGTGACGATATTCAGAGTTTCTATTTTTTTTAAGGATTACTTACCATGATCTAATGATAGTGTTGATATCCCTTATATCGATACAAAACTATACGGTATATATGTACTATCTATTTATAGTTTAAACTCCTTCAAATCTAAAGAAAAAAGAAGCTGCATGAAAAAATAAATATTAAGATTGAAAATGCATAATCAGATTTAAAGCTGCAGTAGGCAGAAATCAGGAGAGAAAACATTAGAATTGCAAATATAAAGCCTCCTCCCACAGCTTCGTCCTCTCTATGAAGCTTAGATATCACAGTAGGAGGAGCTGCAGGGCTGTTGCAAAGTAGAGACGTGTCTGATGGAGTTTAGACAGCGATCAGTCAGCTGTCAATCATTCACTTTCTAGATAAAATGGACTCAAATTGAGAATCAGACTTGGATGAAAAATCTCTAAAATGGAAAATTTCTAGGTCAGTGGTTTTGGACTCAATGGAAAATACAGTTTTCTGATCATCTTTGAGTGGTGTTTTCTTTATAAAGATCAGAAAATGTAATCCACATCACAGTCAAGAAAGATAAAGAAAGAAAAATGGACCCAGAAGGATGAAAATTAGCATCAGTTCAATGTAATCAGAACTGACTGAGACCGGGTCAGTCTGAACTAAGTGAAGCTAATGTTTGTCCATGAAGATGATTCTGGCAGTTATCGATGCGGCTTAGACTTTTTAGAATTTGAGAAAATGAAAACAATAGTTTGTTTGTAGTTGAGTAAAATGTGTTAATAAGACATTTTCTGACACTGGCACAGTGCAGATCCATTTACAGATTCTAAGCTTTGTGATCAAGGATTACCTAAAAAAAAATTACACGGTGAGTTTTAGAATATATCTCCACTCTCTGAAAAGAGACTGAAAAGATTGGTGATGGCAAAAAGTCTTTCATCCAAAGCCTGATAACAGAGGAGATGCAGACGTCTAGTTTTCTCTCAGAACTACTACAATATGCAGAAAGGTTACAATAGAATTTCTGTCAAAGGGAACAAAACGCCTACTGAAGCTTCAATTGTGCAAAAATAACAAGTGTAAGGTAAAAGGAATGACAGCCCACAGTATGTGCACTGGGGCTTCATATGGAAATGCACTGAAGGTGTTGGTCAGTGGACGGTTACAACAGTCTCAAAATGTCTTCAAGATTTGATGAGCCGCTCTGCTGATCAGAATGTGGCTGACACAAACACAGAAGGTGCATCCCAGATTTTCTAATGTTCCCTTTTTACGCTTTTATGCCACATCAACAGCAAAAGCTTAAAAAAAAAAAAGGAAAAAGGAAATTGATGTTGACTTCAGCTCCGTTCACTTGTGTGTTTTTGGTTTCAGTTGAGCAGCCTTGGCTTGTGCCAGTTTAGTCTGGAAGTCGACGGGCCTTTCGAAGAAGCCGACGATGGCCGGCTCGTTGAGCAGCGACGCCAGGACCTGCTCAAATGAAAAGGACCACTCCACCTCCGTCGGGTCGGATGCTGCGTCCTGACTGTTGTGGGGGCTGGAAGTGTCGGAGCTCTCTGGAGTGGTGGAGGCGTCTTCGGCTGAAGATTCTTCCCCGGAGACGTGGGCGGGCTTTGAAGTCTCGGCCGGGCTGCTCGGCTCCTGCAGCCTCCGTCCAACCTCCTCCATCCGCAGAAGGAGGCTGGTCACATGGGCCACGGCGCGGTACAGAGACTCCTCCTCTGGGTCCCCGTGAAATATGTTGTACAGGGTCTTGGAGAACTGGATGAACTGAGTCTAAGGGAGGAAAAAGAATGACACATGAACATATTTCATTCGATAAAATAGGCCGTGTTTGTCCCCAGTATGTTCTGTGAAGAATTAATGAGTTGAATATGGGAGGGTTTCAGGTTCTGCTGCTGTTTGGATGCAGATCAGTCTCCCAGTAGAAGTGAGTGGTATTTTTACTGGAAGATAATTCAACAAATTAAATGAAACTTCCTATCTGTGCTCATTAATAACTATATTGCTGGTTAGAGATGAACCACTTCCATGCCATTCAAGCAATCAACTTCTACTGTCATATTTTAAAATGATCTAAAATTATCCTCATAGCATTTATAATAAACTCTGAATTATTTCAACTCCATCATTGGTCTTTTTCCAAAAAAAAAAAAAAAAAAAGATAAATAGGGCCCATTCTAAGTAAAGGTACATTTTTAATATTTAAAAAATTCTTTAACAATCAAATTTTTTCAAAACTGTGCAGACAAACTTTGCAAATACATAAAAAATTTGAAATGAAACTGACCAGTAGTTTTGTCAAAAATGTTTGAAGAAAAGACCATGATGACGGGCAGAGTGCCTTCACAACAGCCCATGGGCTAATAAACGGACTCTGTGAGGAGTCTGTAAACACACTTCTGAATGAACTTACCTGGTTAATCCTGGGCAGATCCTTTATGGTTTCCTCTTTTTTAAGGATTTCATTTTGCCATTGTTTCAGGTAGGCCTGCAGGTCCACTTTTCCTCTACCTGTAAATGTCATCAAAATCTAGACTGTAACTTCAAAATGTAAACAAAACATGATTTCTCAAGGTTCCTACAGGTTTCTACAAGTTAAATTTAAGACTTTTTTAAGACTACTTTGAACAGAATTTAATACCTATTTCACAGCCATATTGGCAAAAAATGTGGTTCCTTGAATTTAGGAAAGTGTATTTATTTAATCCAATGCCTGGATTCTCACTGTTCCAAGTCATTTCTCACCAGGAACTAAAAAGTTAGTGACAACTGGTCCCTAATTTGAATATAAATTGTCAGGTTAGAACGGGTGGAACTGAGTCGACTTTCTTAGCAGCTTGAACATTTCCCAGATATGTCTAAACACATTTATGGCAACATAATTTAAGACCTACCATATCAAATTTTATACTTTTTAAAGACTTTTTTAAGGTATTAAATGCAGATTTGTAATTCAAGACTTTTCAGACCCCGTGGGAACTCTGTATATTCAATGAATGTATAACAATAATAATAATAATCCTCAATTGTACAGCACATATTAAAGTTGGAAAGTGACAAATACATACAAGAAACATAAAACCTCATGCTGTGCAACATATTGAAGTAAATCAAGTATAATCAATGTTTTATTCTTGATCAATTTTGAAGAATAATGCTTCCTTTGGAGACCTTATTGACTGTGAATGCATTTCTAACATTAGTGCTTTTTTAATTAAAATCATGTTTATTTAAATAAATACATACCAACACCATTATAAGTGCTGCTGTTACTGTTGTTTGTTGTTGATAATGCACATACAATATATGACTATGTATGATATAAAATATACAGAATTGTGTGAAAGTTCAAGGCCAACATTAGGTTTGTTGTTTAAGTAAAGTCATAATGACCACATATGTATTTTTCAGTTTTTGTATTATGATCTGATTTGGATATATGAGAAGAACGTCAGTGAAAAAACAGCTTCTGCAAACCAGAGTTGTCGTATTAAGTGTGTCCTCTCTTGAGATTTAATGCATTAATTTTCAGATGTTTTATACCAGGTTTCATTCAACATGTCAGATGTTTGTGCTGTTTCTTGTCATGGGGTCAGAGGTCACACTAAATAGTGACTTTAACCTTTACAACCCCTTTAGTTCAGTTTTTTGTGTCTTAAGGCTGTGCACATATTCCTTGTATTTTCTTGGTAAATCTGAAGAAAAGGGAATGAGAAATAAATATGCATTGGTCATTTCGACCCTGTACACACAACAAAGCTACAAATGGCCTAAGGCTTTTACACTGTACTATAGAAGTGTTTTAATAAAGAAAATTTGGCCTCAGGCTTTGTCTTATGTTTACATAAAAAGCCCCACATAAAACACAGTAATAAAATAATAAAAGCACTAAAAAAAAAATCACATGAAATCAGTCAAAGACATGAGATAACAGTATATTTTAAGCTCATATTTACAAGAATCCACTGACTCTGTGGTAAAATGAGATGACACATACCTCTTTCAGGGCTTTTTCTTATCACTCCGTCTTCTGGAAGTTCAAATGCTGAAATATACATAAGCAAACCGAGAATAACATTAGCATATGGAATAACGACAGCGTAGTCAAAGAAAGCATGCAAGTATTAATAAAGGATTAGAAATATAGGAGGAAAGGGAAAATTGAAGCTGTTTTAAAGTGAAAGGAAGAGTAAAGAGGCTAACCAGTGAGTCTACTCAAATGAGAAGAGTCTTCAGTCACTGGAATAAAGTGCTGGATTCTTTGTTCCTTTATGTGTAACGGACTACCTGTGAAAGCTAGAAGACACTGCTCGTAAGTGCGAAGGAAGGACGAAAGAGACAAAGACAGAGGATCCAAACAAGCAAGAGATTAATAGAAACAGAAAATGCAGAAAATAAAGTGCACATTTAGTTTGACAACGTCTCGTGCAGTCTCATCACGTCCTGTAATGAGACAGTTGAAGACATTACGGAGGCTGTGATGACCTTATATTGAAGAGTTAGATTTAATGTGCTGTTAAAAGAACACATCAAGTTCAGTTCATTTCTGGTAGAAAAAAAAAGTGCATGTTTGGAAAAAAAAAAAAAAAAAGTCAAATGGACAATTAGTGCGTTACGACACCCTTTGACCCATGTGTCACTGAACGAGCATCTTTTTAAGCATCACAGAAGCCGATGACAGAACAACGCTCGGCAGGAAATGGATATTTAACATATAAAAAAAGCCCAGAATGAACTGCCTTTAGGAACACTGTTCTGTGCAATTTGTGCAGAAGGAATTTTCCTACTTGGTTTCATATTTCTTTTAATAATTAAAAACACACACTTTCAACTGTTAAGGCCATTATTCCATATGAAAATGAAAAATGGAAAAAAACAAAAACAAAGACAAAATCCTTTTACATTTGAGTCTAAAATAATTGATCATTCTCCTATTTCATTGTTTTTTTTTTTATTACGTAAAGCACATGTCCTGTCTGTATCACTTTAATAGTGTTCCTCTTCACAACAGAGATGCACTGCTCTTGTTTGCACTAACCAAAAGAAAAAAGTGTATGCGTGCATTGATGCATGTTGGTTTACACGCCTGAATTAAACAATTACTCTCACTAGAAAGCCGTATCAGATACGCCTCTACTACTCAGTCATAACTCTGTACGATAATAAGAGGCAGCGTCATGTCACGTCATATCAAACGAACCTTATTATCCATCAAACATTTCAGATCTAATTTAAAGTTTTCAAGTTGGAAGAATATGACATGAATATTTACTGAATCTACTCAACACTTTTAAGCTTCCCAGGGGCATTTATTAAGTAATTACCACCAATAGGCTGATGTTTATCTGCTAAGTGTGTTCCCAGCTCCTTTAAAGACCATGGGAAGGAGAGTCATATTTGTTCATCAACATATTAAAGACAATTCCCCCCAAAAATGTGAAAACACTGAACTGCATTACACCGAAATGCTGTTTTTTTTTTGTCATTTGTGTTTTCAGGAGTTTTTATGGTTTGTCATAAATCATGCTTTATTGAGCACGACTCCTCAGAACACACTATAAGATTACAAAAAGCAGAGTATTTTAACATCAGTGGTTCTCAAACATCACACATCTCTTACAGATTAAGGGGAACACAGCTAACTCTTTGGTCAGTCTAGGACACCTACAGATAGATACAGATGAACTTTATTGATATCCAGGGGGAGATTCACTATTCTAATCAGCTCAATAAAAAGAAAAAGCTGAATTTATAATGGCCAAGCATCAGGCCATGAATCATCAGACTGAAGTGTTGTACACTGATGACAGTGGGCATGAATCTTCTATATCTCTCAATCCTGCATCTGAATGAGGTTAGTCGCCCACTGCAGTGGCTCTTCTGGCTTATCAGAATCTGATAAAGAGGATGATCTGGATTTTCCAAGACACCCTCCTCCTTACCCAGTGTGCATTTCTCCACCACATTCCCTAGTGTTTCCAGCTTCTCCCCAACAGCTTTTTCACAAGTTTGTCCAGCTGTTTTATTTAAGGCTGCTTTTTCAAATGGAATTATGCATGTTAAAACATTTCCCTGTGATCTACATAAACTGTAAATGCTCTGCTTGGGTCTGAATTCTTCATTAATTCAACTCCACAGGTCCATCTTCAACCCTATTTCTAAGTAATGACACCAGAAAGGTCATTTTGAGCGCTGGCCCTTTAAATGTAAATGAGCCACTTCAGGCCCCGCCCCCTCCAGGTTGTTGGCTGTGCTGCTCTGTCCCGTTCATCCAACAACTGAATATTTATGGTAATTGGCGTGAAGATTGGACATATTTTCAGTTTTTAATACAACCACTGCTGCTAACAAACAATTATGTCGTACTCAGAGAAATGTGCGTCGAAAGTCTTGGCCTTAGATGTGCAAATGTTGTGACTTAACTAGTTACAGATGGAACAAATTAAGAAGGAATTAAAACGGGTTGCAGAAATCCACTCAATTTTTGCCAAAATTAATATAAAAATTGTTTTACAGCACCTGCAGGGTTCAAATTCAAACTTTTGAACTATTAAAGTCCAAATACACAAATAAATGAACCAAAGACTAATAAAAGAGGGTTTAGCCAAATATAACCCCTTTAACACCTAACAAAATTTAAAGATTTTAACATTTTTCTAACTCGAGTGGACGGAAGAGTCCAAACTACAACTGTAACTATAGCAACAGAACTAACATGGGATCACGTTGGGATGACAGAAGTGTATCTGAATAAATCATAGTTCAGCCCATCAATTTAGCACTCTATGTCACTTTAATCAGCTTTACATTATTATTAGAGGTAAGTTACAGTCATGGGGTCGAGTAATCAGCTATACAAGTATTTGACTGTAGTCAGGAGAAGTCAGGACATAATACAGCATCTGATTTCTGACCATTAAGACACAATCTGAAATCAGATGCTCTATTATGCTCTTCTTTTAGTTTTGTAGCCGCATCAGTGAATTAATGACCTCCTTTGTCTTTTCTACTGTGTGAATATAATGGATTAAGGATAAGAAACCTGCTGACTTGCTCTCTGACAAAAGGTGATATTCATTTTGAGTCTCAGCTGGAGCATGTGTGTGGCATGAAATTTACAGAACACTATTGTTGGTCAAAGAGGACACACACACACAAAAAAAAAAAAAAGGAGCATTCCACTTTTACTGAAATTTCCAGAATGCTATAGAGTAAAACATGTAGCAACATGCATGGTAAAGAGGGTGTGCATCTTCAGTTTTTCATATAAACTTCTGAATTTTTAAATGTCACCCCTATGATCCATACCTTCTAAATCATGCATGTTACTTAATTTCCATTTTTTGAGACATGCAGTAGTTGTGCTTCTTGGTGTGGACAGCCCTTATGTCTTGTTGCAGAAACGTGCGTGGTTGTCCAAGTCAAATCATCCTATCTGTAATTCAATTAGGTCAATGTGTTAAGTGTTAATTGGTTCATGAGGCAGACTGTTGAGTCTTGGCCACCATTCCTGTTACAGCAGATAATAAGCTCTAGTTGAAATGATCACGCCTAGCCTTTCCACAGTGAAATTGAGCTTCTATCCTTTATATGTTGGATTAGAAGTGCAAAATGTAAAACAAAATGGCACAAAAATAATCTTGTTCGAGCAGTAATATATTACACAAACAATGATTATTCATGTATTTATTTTACATTTAATGTTTTATCATCACTTTCTTTATTTAAGGACTATGGTTTTGGGAGGACTGGGTATTTTGTATTATTTTAGTTTTATTGTATTTTCATTATTTTGCTGTTTGTCTACTGTCTACGATTGTGTTGTTTCTAAAAACTGTCAATAATAGCCATATCTTTTTTTAAAGTGCAGACCATTTCTTCCTACGGGTACAAATGAAGTACCCAGAATTCTATATTTATTCAGCCACACACATGTAGGTGCAACATGCGGTGGAGAATACGTGCACTGTGTTCACAACAAATCACTGCACGGACGAGTCGTCATCTGTGGCTGAAGGTGTATGGAGGTGAAATCAGCTGCAGCCTCTTGGTTCTTCTTTAATTTGCTGATAGATGGACACAACGATAGGACCTGTCCTTGGTGCTGAAGCTATGTGTTCATCTGTGACACATAAATCAAACTGAGCTGCTTGATCTACAGCCGGAATATCACAAACTCTAACACTGTCAGTACTCGTCTGTTACTGAGCTGTCACTTCCCCCATCGCACATCCCCTCTGAGGTGAAACTACCCCGCTGCAACATGTCCTCATGGCTCTTTACACCCATTGTTGCCATGGCAAAGTTCATTCACGCAGTGCACTGACTATTCTTAACGCTGCCTTCCAGCCTGATCATGCAGACGAGAACTTCACATTCAGCGACAGTTTCTTTTTCTGGGTAATCCACTCGCTCCACACACACCAAGTTATGCGCTGACTAATTGAAATGACAACTCATGCATTTCCAAGCCCTTTGGACTATTGACTGATGTAACTGTATCTGACCTTGTGATACAGTTTCAGCAGTTTTTGTGCATCTACTGATATTGTTGGTTGTGAGCTACAATTTGGAGACTGAAGAATCACATATGAAAACCTTTACAGCATTTGAACTTTAGACTCTCCGCAGTCATTGGTTTGGATATCTTGTCAGGCAAATGGGTCAAAGGTTCAACTCAAAGAGTCGGAGAAAAATGTGATAACATTTGTCTATTTGTCAAAGATTATTTCTAATTGATTGGAAACAGGCAAAGACCGTTATACATGTAATGTGGATGAGAGAAATGGTGACCCATTTAGATTTAGAAAGATCAGATTTTCATTAAATGGGAGGAAAGATGAGTTTTACAACATGGGGCGGTTCCTCTAGAAAACATTTCAGCCAAATTAGAAATTGGAACATAAAATGACAATTTACTTTAGACAAATAAGTTCAACTGGATCAACTGATCCACACCTATTCTAAATTTGTCTCTGGGTTAGGGTCACTTTTACTATAAGGTAGTTAAAATGGATGGTTACCTAATATTTACAAGGTTCAGCACTTAGTCTATTTGACTTTTCAAACAGAGTTGGATCAACATGTGTAACAGTTAAATTTAGACATATTTTTTATTGCTCACCTGGTGGCAGATGCAGCTTGAAGAGGAATTTGAGCTTATTTGTGAAGGAGTTGCTGTACAAAGTATCTGTGGGAGAAGCAACATGATGAAAGATGTCAGAGGAGGAAGAGAAGGAGGGGGACGTGAGGATTAGGAGCTGCAACTGGGGTTTGGGGGGGTATTAGTAAACAAACCGAGGGCACAGCAGAACTCCTTAAAGTTGACAAGGCCGTCCTGGTTCTCATCTATCAGGCGGAAGACCCAGAGGGAGAGGGTGCTCTTGGTGGTGCAGAAAGCCCAGGGCTCCAGCAGGAAGAAGAGCATGCTGAACTGCTGAAAACCCAGCTGATACTGCTCCAAGTACGCCAGGCTGGGGTCGTGATGGAGCAACGCGGGACTATTAATCGTCCAGTAGCAGCTGAGGAAATGCTGCCTCTGAAAAAAACAAAAAGAAACATCAATAATTGTTTTGCAACATAAACTATATTTGTACAAGGTCCATGAATTTTCTAAGCAGAAACCCTAAGAGCCAGAATATTTTAAGACATATAATTGATTGTAATTGTTGTAATTTATGAGTCTATGGATAAGATGATCACCACAGAGGTCATCTGATTGTTATGTTAGTTGTTTATTCAGGAAGCTGAGCTAGTTTTACCATTGGACTCCATTAAAAAAAAAACAAAACATACTGGTCTCCATTTAAAGAAACCAACACCAGGACATGGTTACATCCACAAACTGATCCTGCGTCTTTAGTCTGAATATCATCTTTAATATGCTGTGGTTGGGATAAAAGGCTAGTTTTGTTTTTCAAGTTTTTCATTCTAAGTTAGTTTGAGGCGTCTGAAATTCCACACTAACATGCAAAAAGTCAGGTCAAAATGATTTCATAGTATATTTGAAACCAAAGTCTGCACCCAGTAGTATGTGAACTGCACATTATTTCCAGATAAATATTATGGTATACAAGTTGCGGACAGTTTCCCAGCATAAATACCCCACAATGAAATGGAGTTGTGGCAACTTTGGGCAATGACAGACAGTGAATATAGTCCAGTCGCCCCTGGACAGTAGTGGTTACCAGGGTTATGGGGCAAATATCTGACAACATGAGCAACGTCTCCACAGAGACACTTTCTACTGTTAATTTACACTAAAGGATGCTGAGTATTAGTATAGATAAATAGATTCTGAGTATGTAGTACACAGAAAGGGCTCTTGAAACAAGCAAAACATGCCCTCCCTCTGCCTCTTTTTGCAGATCAGTTCCAAAGACTCTTGAAAATCAGTCTAATTTTAGCGTAATCTTGCAGACAGATGGAGAAACAGACAAACGGGAATGATTGCAATGGTAAATATGTTTTTTGATTATTGAGGTAAAATGGCAGAAAAACAGGAAAAGACCTGCTGAACTCACTTTGAATAAATTGTAAAGCTCATCAAGCTGTGAGGCACTGAATCTGACTTCTTGTGAAACCACCCGAATCTAAAAAAAAAAAAAAAAAAAAGAAAAAAAGGGGGGGTTTAATGAATTTTGACACCACGACAAACATTACATTTTTATTGTTGTTATTCTTTCATTCTACTCACAACATTTTGCTTGGTTGTATCCTCCAGTGTCTGTATGACATAAAGTTTGTTTTTCTTCCGTGAACTCTCGACTTCCTCTGAACGTATAGTTCCATATTTCTGGAAACATAAAGACATTAGTTAACACATCACTGACATCAGTGAATAAAACAGGCATAAGGATGTTGCTGTACCTCGTAGGCCTCTCGGATCAGTTCACTGATATCCACATTGAAGTGGGACGTTTTATCATTATTGCCCACTGAAGCTTGCTGTACTGTTGGGGGCAGTGGACTGTCTTTGTTTGTCACACTGTCAAAGAATCTGAAAAAGCAGAAGGAAAAAATATTAAGCTACAGTTTTATTAAGTGCAACACGGGTGTATTCATGGTTTGTAAATTTTTTTTTAAACTGATAATAGGAAACTGTCTGAGGCTTTTGACACAGACTTGTTGAGGATGGTGACGGCCTCGGCGTCATCATGGCAGCTGATCAGAGCCTCCATGTTGTAATCCAGCACCGCCAGGCCAAGCTGCAGGATGGCTTTGATACCATCGTAGAAGAAACAGTCCACCACGTTCACAGCGCTCTCGATGGGCAGGACACTGATGAAGAGTGTCAGAAACCAGGACAAGGACACAGACGAGAAAAAACTCAGATCCGTCATGTGCTCCACCAGTTGCGGGAGGTTTTCTCGAATCAAGTCTTCAAACACAGCCTGGTCGACCAAAGCGCCTGAAAGAGATTTACATTTTAAAACCTATTCTTTTAAGTCAGTTCCTGAAATTATGAAAATGTCATTTTCTAACAGGAGTAGCATTCTCAGTGAGCTTCCTCTTACCAATTATTCTGCGGTTGAAATAATCCGGCAGCATTCTCTCACAGACGGCCACCAGCAGCCAGAACGCCTCCTCTTCTTTTGCGTAGAGCAGGAGAACTGAGGTGAGGATGTTCATGGCCTGAGCATGAGAATAGGACAGGCTTGAAGAAACAGACATCTGTTCTCACTTCTAACAGAGAGAGCAACGTGGATGAACACTGTGTGTATTCAATAACAAAAGTACAGACACTTTTTAAAAAATAAGTCTCAACTTTGGCTTTTTTGTGCCTCTGTCTCTAACACATCAGGTGAAAGTTACATTAACAAGCTGACCAACCACAGTTCATCACTAGCTGGTTTAAGTTTCAAGGATATATAATAAAATAAAATACAATTACAAATAACATAATACAAAAAGCTTAATCTCTTTCAAGTTGACAGAAATAGTAATTTGACATAGAATCATGATAGAATCTGTTTTCTCTTCACTTCAAACTTTCTCTCTTCACCAAACTATAAAATTTATTTTTGTTTCTGCATAGTTGGACAGTGAGTGATGCCTTTTTGTTGTTATCTGGCTAGAAACTGCCTTTTTACTTCATTTTGGACTAAAATTATTGCAATATTGACAATATCTGGAGTTTCAGAATTAATCAAGAATTTGTTCCAGGCACAAAATAAATGAAACTAAAGACGCATACAATTTAATAATGTAAAGAAAGTTTTGCATGAACCGAAGACGTAAAATAAATTAAAGGTGCATATAAACAAATTACGTTAAATATATGAAATTAAAGATGTATATGTACGTGTAGTTCTCCTGAATGTACTACACCCAAATGGTACCTTGTGTATTACTCCTGCATGTAGTGCTGAGCGTATCAATTGTGTGTAGTACTTCTGAATGTTCCGCATGTATTGCAGTACTTGTGAATGTACCCAGTGTGTGTACTACTCCTGAATATTTCAATGTAACATACATATATTACATAGAAATTATTCAGTTCATGTGGAACATTCAAAAGTAGTACTTATTATTTATTCATTATTTTGTGACATCAGTGACAGTAAGAGAGGTTATAAATAGGACCAGGTAAGGTTACTGTTCGAGCCCTCTGTTGGCCGGGCATATGTTGGCCTGCAAGGGGGGAAACTGACCCATGGAAGTCAACACATCGACTCAGTTTAATCAGAGGGTGTTTGG
>JAPTYQ010000007.1:15355217-15366018 GCA_029814465.1 Ostorhinchus cyanosoma
AGAGCGTCCTCATGATGTTCTGCTGCAGCCAATCCCAGTGCTGGAAAATCTCCTCTTTGGTGACACCTTACCAAACATCAAAATTAAAAAACACGATCAGACAAAAATGAATGATCAAACTGACAGCATGTGGACCGACAGGATTCAGAGTCGACACGATACAGTACAAGTCCCGGACCTACTGGAAACTCACACAGAACATTTGCAATACATGATCATTTAAAACAAAAATGAGACATTCCAATTAAAGGTGACAATCAGGGTAAGTAAAACCTACCGCATGCTATCGACCAGTACACCTGCGAGTCTGGCGTGTGATGTAGAATGCGAAAGGGAGCGACTTTGGATGTCGAGTCCAACACAGTATCCAAAGTTCCCACGAGGAGCCCTGAAACACACAGTACATTAATATATTTAGTCAATACACACATAACCTCCAGTCAGAGCTCAGGAGCAGATTAATATTTGTGTGTCTGTGACTGTGTACAACAAGTGTTTCATTTAAAGAGGCAACCGAAACAATACTACAGATAAGAAACACTGGAATCATGGGAAAAGAACTAAATAAACATCAATGTTAAATGATTGTGGTTACAGAGGTTCACAGCATCATAAAGCACCTGTGACTTTGACTGTATTAATAATTGTTGAATGATTGATTCTAACAACAAAAACCCAAAAGGACAAAATGCTAAGCTAACATACAAAATGTGTTATTTCCGACATGTTCTTGAGATGTTAAAAAATAGCCACAAATAAGCACCAGACATTCAGCATGAACGTACACACTTCTCACATCACTGCAATTTAAGTAACAAAAAAAACCCCCAAAAAACACTCATCTCACACACCAAAAAACAGACACCTTGTTTTTTTGGGTTTTTTTTTTTTTTGCTGGAATATAACAATACATCTTTGTATGCTGTAAAACATCTGTACATGAGATTTCAAGTGCTTTTAACAATTTGGTGTGAAGATAAAGGCTGTTCCACATTAGGACACTAGTGTTAAAAAGAACATTCTGTCTGCATTATTCACATAAATACACTCTAGTTCTGGTATTATCACTGATCTGAGGCTGTATTATTGTTAAATGAGGATCACATCTGTTGATAATATTGTACATATGATACTGCTTCTGTTTTTATTTTGGCCACAGTCCTAATCTTCTGAACACATTGTCTGGTGTAAGTTCATGAATAAATCCTTCCAGTCTACCCGAGGGGAAACAGCAGGGGCCAACGCTGTGCTTTTAATCAAGTTATTGGACTGTTGCCTTGTTTACATCTTCGATCGTGACTTTACCAAACATAAAGACAGTGTGGAAATGGATGATCCCAAAGCTCCATGTCAGAGCATGTAAAAAATTAGAAAAATCTGTTACCTTTCTAACTTCCCTCTGACCTGCCCTCCGTGAATAATTAACAAGGTGACAGTGAAACCACAGTCTGCATCAGCATAATACCCGCCTGCATGCTGAACATAGATCAGCTGTGCATATGATCTGCCAGAGAGCTGCCAAGTAGGAAGAACAGATCAAATACAGTCCGTGTTCTGTATGTTCTCATGTGAGCACAACAGCATCACAAACACGAGGTTAGATGAGCAAATAAAGGCCACTTCATGTAGAAAAGGCTCTTGTGTTGAAGAGGGCTTCAAGTGGAACATGCCATGTACCATCAGGTAGTATTTAACCCCCACTATGATTAAACCCACCAGTTTGGACCTCGGTCCTTTTGTGGTCCTCAAAGAACATCATTCATTATCATTAATTATGTATTAATTGCCTTAAAGCCTGACATGCTGCAGTGTGCAGTTAGAGGCTAAAAGGCTGAACTCATCAGTAGGACTCTGTTATGTGGTAAATGGCTTTCAATGGTTTGTTTTTTCTACTTATGAGTTACATTAAATAGTTGAACCTACGGGTGCATGGGGTGTTTTAAGATTAGCCCTATTTTAAAGGAGTTATATATATATATATATATATATAAAAATTTTTAATCAAAGTGTTTTTATTACATATTAAGTCATTCAAAAAAGCATAGTAGTCATCATTTTTTCCCTTTTTTTTTAATACCCAAACCCATGAACACTCTGATGTGCCCTGATGCACCATAAAAAAGATAATTAACAATAATCATAAAGAAGAAGAAACTCAAATATTAGTCACACACTAGCATTAATAAGGCTACTCTAGAATTAAGGAGGAATCTACCTCTTTTATGTGGTTCAGAACAGGTTTCCAGATACTGAAAAACTTATTGGCATATCCTCTTATAGAATATCACATTTTTCCCAATGTTAAATGATGGAAAAGATCCAAAAACCAAGATTTAAATGCTGGAAGTTGTTTATCTTTCCATTCAAGTAGTATTGGTCTACGAGCTAGAAGAGTGGTGATGGCAATCAGACTTTTATATTTTTGATTCAAATGAGAAGAAGGTGATGTACCGTAATGCAAAGTATTACAATTGTTGCCTGAGGTCCAATATGAGATCCTGTTACATACATTTTACTTTTTAAAATGGAATTAGGCATTTTAAAACATTTCACTGTGGTCTACATAACCATAAAAGACAACAAGATCACTTGTGTTCTTTAATTCAACCAACAACTGAACATTTTAGGTAAACGACTCAAAGTTTGGACACATTTTCAACTTTTACTACAACCGCTGCTGCTGACAAACAATTATGGCGAACTTGGATAAATGTTCATCGGAAGTCTTGACTTTTTATGTGCAAATGTTGTGACGTAACTAGTTATAAAATGTAACAAATTAAGCAGGAATTAAAACAGGTTGTAGAAATCCACTCGATTTTTGCCAAAATGAATATAAAGATAGTTTTGCAGCACATGGAGGGTTCAAATTCAAACTGTATGAACTATTAGGGTCCAAATACACAAATAAAGGTACCAAAGACTAATAAAAGAAGGTTTAGCTAAATTTGACCTCTTTAATACACTGTTCCTCACAAAGAACAGATAAATGCATAGTATTTCAATGCAATAATAGCTATTCCTTTTGCAACTTCTGTCATCGAAACATTAAATTAAAAAGTGACAGTTCAGCTTGGCAACTACGTGTCCAAAAAAAGTCACTCACAGTCATTTATTGCGGCGGCAGCAGTCACTGACATTGCAGTGACATTTCAGTTGTATGTTTATTTTATTTTTCTACCTCTAGCCTAGGGGAAAATGCGGTGCAGAAATTCAATCCGACTGTCATCTCCAGGAGCTTAGATAAGCAGCGACGCCAAAAATACATGACTTTACATCTGTCTGTGCTGGTAAATCCATGTTATTTAAGTTTTTACAGCTATGTAGCTACATCCTTTGAACCAGACACAGGGACAGACAGTAAAAACGGCAGGGAATGAAAAGTAGACTGATGCAGACTTTGATTTTCATGTCATGCACAGAACGTGTCCAACCTTCATGAGCTTCATTACATTAGTATAGTACAGGTTATTTTATTTACTGAGCCTCTCTCTTAAAAAGCTTAACAAATAAAATCTTCCTTTCCTAAAACAAACATTTCATAATCATCCAGCCACAACAAATCAACATAAATGGATAATGTTTTACAAAAGTACAACCTTTTTGTCCTTGTAGATAGGGGAGCAAAACAGATACCGAAACAAATGTTGAAAGGAGAACTCACTTTCATCTCCACCTAGCTCACAATGCATCTTTATTTTGGGTTAAATTATAATCAGACAATTTGCTCATAAATATTTATATAATATATTGATTAACCATTTTCTGTGGTTAAAATAAAGTTTTGAACTCATTAATCCAGTGTTGATCATGGGAAATGAGAAAAATTAATCTGTGATCATTCATCCTCACAAGTCAGAGCGATTCATTTGACATTTGTCTGATGTTTGGTTTCCATATTTCTACTAGCAGACTAAAGTGAAATGGATTTAAGAAAAAAAGAACAAATATCTCTATAATGCAACATTACAGCTTGTACCTTCACAAATACCTAAAACACCAGAAGCACTCACAAGGATTCATAGACTAATGTGTTAAATCCTCCATTCATTTAGTACAGCCTTGTTTAACTTTGTTCAGTAAAATCTCAGTGCTCTGCCGCTTAAAGGTCACCGATGTCAACTCAAGATATTTATACTGATCAGTATGACACCACGAATTAAAATAACTGAACTTCTCTCCAATGGTGTTTTTAGCCATTTGTAGCAGTTATATGACTAAAAACTAAGAATTTTTGCATATTTTGCACATGCATCATTAGAGTATTTGGAAAAAAATCTTTAAGAAACACATCTGATAATTGAAGTGAGCATGAGTCAGGTGACAACAATAAATTAACATTTTTTAAACGATGTTTTCAAGTCCGTTTGGAGAAATTAGAGATCTTTTCCTCATCAGTTTTTAATGCATCTCTAGCTTAGGTGCTATGTTTTGCATTGATTACTCACTACTAGTCTCCATTCAATGCACCATTCTAATGTAATTTACACATTATTTTTCCTGACCAGGAGGTAGTACATGACCAGCAAATAATAATAATAATAATACATCTGCAATCTGATTAGCAACTTTACCCCCTAGATGCTTAAATTTGAGGAGTTAGATTAATATTAATCATCCTAACAGCAAATTGTTGAGGAAAACTTAAAAAAAAAAAATCTGCACAAATGTAACAGCTGCTTGAAGAATACAGATAATTACCAGGTTGTTAGTCCAGAGATATAAACTAACACTAAGATAAGATAAGATAAGATAAGATAAGATAAGATAAGATAAGATAAGATAAGATAAGATAAGATTAACCCCATGATGGGTAAATGTGCAATGTTACAAAAGCACATGGAGAGTAATATTAAAGTAAGGATTAAGGTAAGAAATATAAAAATATAAAAAACATGTATTAAATAAATGCAAAAACAGAAATATAGTAGAAGTAAACAAGTAGGAACAGTATTCTTGCACCTTGCTGAAGGTCATAAACTGTAATAATTACGCTTTGTGCAAAAACAAAATCCCATATTATAAGAACTATTTTGCAGTAAAAGAAAAACAGTTTAGTGTGAACAGTGTGTGTGAGGTCTATGGGGTGAAATGGTGGTTGTAAAGTAAAGCAAATAAAGCAATATGCTGATCCGTACACTTAAAGAGGCCGTGTGGCTGTGTCAATAGGAGAACCCAGCTGTTCTCTATGCACACATACTCGTGTAATGTTTCCACTCGGCTTAAACCTGTTGCAGTGTGGATATTTTTCTGGAGGCTCACAGTGGGCTACACACAAGCACCGCCCTGTAGCTCCCACGGCAGACAGCAGAGCAAAAGCACGGGCTGAAACCGGGTTAAAACCACATCTGTTTTCATATGACTCGATGCCACAGCTGCTGACCTAGACAAGCATCGGGGTGAAAGGACAGAAACCTGTCAGAACAGAGCCGCTAATGTTACCTGTCAGCCCGCCGCCACCTTCCCCGTAGCCCCGTCTCCGCTGCAGTACGAAGTACTCGTTATCCTTCTCCGTGACCCATAATTTAAAAGCGTTTTTCAGCAGAATTTCCTCAGGTTTGAGCCACATGTTTGAAATGTCATGGAGTTATCTGTTAAATGCAGCTGACATGTCACAGTTACCCGTAACGTGGCCTGACATCAAACCCGTGAACATTTGTTTGTGTCCGAATCCCTCCCTTCCCACGTCGACAAGAAATTATGCCAAAGCTGCAAGGCATTCTGGGATTGTAGTCTTTGCCGAGGAGGCGGTCCTGGGACCCACTTGTTATGAATGAAATGAAAAAAATAGGACTACTGAATTAGTAAATACACGTTAATGAATGAATTAGTTTATTTCCATCTATACTTACGATTAAATAACATTATAAATATTATATTATTATTGATATAGAAGCATAGGCTTCTTCCTGCTCAATTTCTGGCATGACTATTTGTTTTGTATTTTGTTTTTGTTGGTGCATGTCTAAAATAAACACTAGTAAACTAAATTAACTAAACTAAACTATGGGGAAAAGAGTAGGGACTATCAGTTGAATATTCTGTTATTTATTTTGTGATAATATGTATACTATTGAAATTGTTGGCATCCCCCCCCCCCTTTACAAGTCTGAAATAACTCTTAACAGTGCTGTATATATGAATTAAACTTCTCTTCACTACTTGTAAATGCTCTAAATAAATGCATTTTATATTCTTTTTTTAAATATACAATTTATTTATTTTTTTATTTATTATAGTTTGAATGTTTTAAAATTTGTCTTTGTCATTTGACTTTGCTTGTTTTAATTTGATTGGGTGTCATTGCAGATGAGCTTTGCTCCTCAATAATTTCTTGAGAATGCATAGAGGTTTAATGAATGAATGAATGATTGATTCATTGGATAGATATGCAATTATATTGTTAAACAATACCATTTAAAGCTCCATAGTGAGTTCATATTCCAAATGTAATATCAGTTTACTGCACTCATTGCTTGAATACTGTTATGTTTATCCTACAAGAGAAGCTTTGTGAGAGAGACTTTAAGTCCAACCTGTAAATGTTAAACACATCTCAATGAAAGCCTTATGAGGTCTAATTCACTTGCCAGGAAGTTGCAACAATGAATTTTGTAAGCGGTCAGCACAATGAATGACGGTAATTCCTGCTTACAATCTAATAATCATGTAATCAACACAGATGTAATTGTTAGCTTTCTGCAGATACATTATGTTCTATTATGTGCACAGTAAAATGTTTGTTATTGACGATAATCACTTACTCTGCAAAGCGGCTGCAAAGATTTGCTCTTATTTATCCACAAAAGAATTAGTAAGGAACTAGTGTTGTAATGTTGTAATACACCCTTTCAGCTCCTGTTGTAAGATTCATGTGAAAGCTGCTGCTGAAGGCAAGGTTTGCCACACTATACTCAGAAAACCTTTTTTCTTGTTTTTGGACAATGCTTTATGCAGAGGGAGTATTGTTATGTTGAAACAGGAAACACTCTTACCCAAACAACTGCCACAAAGTACAAAGCAAAAATTAGAGCTCTGGCCATGAAAATGATCCAAAAAGAAACCCAAGAAAGAAATTACGTTTTCTTTCCTTACATGTAGAAAGCTCTAACGATGCCTTTATACTATACTGTGTGATTTAATAATATTTCAGAATGTCATGCCATTTCATCTCCGTGGAGGAAGTAACTTTATCACAACACCAGATGTCCTCTAAAGGCTTCTGGACAGCTGGATCTAGGTTAGATTTTGGTTATGATATGAAGCTGAGATTTCAGTTCAAAACAAAATTCGAAGCATATGGTTATCAAACACAGTATAGTCTAAAGCATCCACTACCAAAGACTAATAAGACAACAAGAAGAGTACTTCTGATGATGTCTATAAAATGGTGCTAATTATCCTGAAATATAGCATAAGAATAAATCTGGTGTGAAAGACTAGAGACAAGACTGATGTTTTCATATGTTTTACTTAGAAGGAAATATATCATTATCACATACAGTGCATGAATCCTCTGTAAATAGTGTTAGTTTAAAACGTCAGCCTGTACAAAATGTTGAAAATGTGTAAATGTAGTCTTTGGGTTTTCCTATTTCTAAACAGCCCTAAGTTTCATATATAACTTGCATCTATGCTTTTAAACAATATATCATTCCATTTTAAAAAAAAAGAAATACATGAGTCAACATTTCAGCTTGCAGTGTTTATATAGACTTTGTTCAGCTTGAAAAGAAACACAAATCTACCTGTACAAAAAAAAGGGTTTACTTGAACAATTCTGGTTATTTCTTATGGACCAATTTATACTTTTATGTCCCAATATATGATGGAAATTGTCTTTATTTATTCAATGAGCCTCTCAATGTCAGATCCATATCAAGTTTCTGACACATTCAGTACATATTTCTCATAACTGTGTGCCATAACTGGGATTTTAGGAATATTGGAGCTAACAACTGAAAAAAAGTAAACCCTGTAAATTTTCCCCTAGGATATTTTCGAAGATAAAATGTTTAACCAGTGTGAAATTTGAGGAAGTTCTCAAAAGAATTTTTCTCTTTATTTAACCTTTCTTAGTGATTTATCGCCATATATTATAATATTATCCGCTGTATTTTGTGAATTTTCTGTGAAAATCAAGTATTTTCTTATATTCAATTCACTGATCATGTGGATGTTCATAAAAGTGCAGATTAAAGTTGAGGGTTATTATATCATAAATAGAGGAAACTGATGGAAAAAGTGAGTTTTTCAGTCAAATCCCTCATTAACTGAACATAAATCCAGTGTGTCCATCCACTGTCACTAATCCAACTCCATGGGTTTTACTGGTGAATCAATGTTGTAGAAGATGATATTGTTTCCACAGTAACTACAGAGCCTCTGAATGTCCCAATGGGTCATATTTGATGACCATGAAAAGATGAATAACTGTATTTTACGCCAATTATTTACATGAATTGACAGAATTAGTGGAACAACAGGTATTAAACAGTTTAAATCAGTAGATGGTTTTGGTCAGTGGTAGATGTTTGGGTCTTTATGGGTTAAACGTTAAGTATAAAGAACTACAATTAGACTACAACGTACTTGTCGCGTTGATGACGTCATATTAGTCTGGTTTGGCCCGGCGCGGAATTCGAAAGTAAGGATTTCCTGTGTTCATCGGCCAATGTTGAGATCAGACTGATCTACTTTTAATTGTGGACATGCAGGATACATCGTAGGTTTTAACTTTGCTAGATTTATTGTTATCTGTAAATAGTCTACGTGTTTAAAAGAAACCGTGACGTAATCAAACAGCACCCGTGTTATTTTAACAACAGTAGCAGCTGTTAACTTACTGAAATATTCACAAAACATACAATAAAATGCGTTTTGTGTGTTTATGGTAAACGGGTGAAAGCAAAGTAAGTCTGCGATTGTATTTAATGAGAGGCTAATGCTCTCTGTGGGCGTTAAAACACAGTTAAGGCGTTATGGCTAATGTTAGCATAAAGTTAGTTGAGCTAACATGACATACTAGTGACACCGGCTTGCTTAACTAACTAAGCTAAGTTTTGAATTGACAGATAATGGAAGAAATCTCGTCTTGTTCATCGACGGTGACTGGTGTTTCTAGAGTATCTTTCCTGCAGAAGATATTGGAGCGTCTTTCCTCCACTCAGTGTCTGAAACTCAAAGCGGAGGAGTCGTCCCCAGTCGCTGTCATCGCTTTGCAGAGATACTTATCAGAACAAACCGACGGACAACAGCCGCAGACGGACACTTACAGCTACGACGTGACTGTCACAGATGGAATATGGCGAGCAAAATGCTTCCTGGACCCTAAGTTAAACCACCTGGTGAATAAAAACCTGCTGAGAACAGGGGCAGATGTCCGCATCACCCAGTGTTCCTATGTTTACAATGAGAGGAGGCTGGGTCACGGTTACATCTGCATTGAAAAGCTCACATGCGGCAGGTCTTCTGTGTGGCTCCGTGGACACGATGTCACTGCACTTCCCATCCTGGTGAAGCACGGCATGGAAAGGAGTGTGTCCCTGCAGAGTGATGTGCCTCTGCAGGTGAGCCGCAAACATTACCTGGCTTTGTGGAACAACGATGATCCGGATGGAGACATGTGGGCCATAGGGTCCCCTTCACCCGACACAGTACTGGACGGTGAGTCCCTATTGTCAGACAGTTATCAAATGACAAAGACTTATGAAGCTCTATTTGATGAGCTTTTGCCTTAAGGGGAGGCAGTTGAGGTTGGGTCAAATACTGGGGCACTTCACATCAGGGTCATTTCATGCCAACTCCCCTTGGGTTCAGTTCATGTCATGGATTAAGTTGAACAAATCTGTGTGAAAACTTCTATTAAGGTCTTGAAAACTTGCAAAATCCTAAAGCTCCTCTCCACATACTTTTTGAGTTATTACTTTTTGAAGTTTTGAAGCCATGAATATTAACACTTCCAATAAAAAAAACTTTCATGAAAATTCTTGGGAAGATCCAGGGTCAAAATCTTGCTACCATTTAGTAGCATCTGTGGCAGCCAGTTTTTAAGTACTATATAAACAACTTATAGACTATAGAACTATTAATATTATAACAAAACATAATTAATAGGTTTTGAAAATGAAAGATTCTACCTATATGAACAATTAGACTATGTACATGAATACACATTGTTATTTATCCTGATGGTTTCTTGGATGTTCATTACATACAGTTTATATAGGCAATCAGTGATGCTTAGTTGTGTTTATTTAAGCAAGACACATTTATTTGTACAGCACAATTCATACACAGGGCAATTCACAGTACTTTACAAAAAGAGACAAGTTAAAACACAGAATTACAATTAAAACATAATCATAAAACAAATAATAATCAGTTGAAATATCAGTTTAATTTTCATTCTGTGTATCTTTCTATGTGTTAGACTTATCCAGGAAGTTGTAGAAGAAGTGTTCATTATGCCCCAAAACGTGTCACATATGGTGTAACTTTTTTCCCCAAAACAAGAAATGAAATCATTCCATTGTGATAACTCACAGATAATTTGCTTCTCCCCAAATTTATCTTCATATCATATAGCTTCCAGGAAACAAATACTGAGTCTGGAATTTTAAGACTGCCCTCAAAAGTGAAATACTTGAGCTCATTCCCCACATCCCATGAAAAAGTGACCCCTTTTGGTGATAGCATATAATGCATACAGTGCATCCGGAAAGTATTCACAGCGTGTTACCTTTTCCACATTTTGTTATGTTACAGTCTTATACCAAATCGGATTCAATTCATTTTTTCC
>JAPTYQ010000007.1:15417556-15436822 GCA_029814465.1 Ostorhinchus cyanosoma
AAAACCTTGATTCACATCCAACTATTTACTCTAATTTGTCCCACTGCAGTCTGTCACACACACTCTAAGCATGTTTACATTACATTGTGGCTACAGGTTTGGTTTGAGAGTAGCTGGAACCCAACTGCTGTTTCTACTTCTAGATTATGAATTAAAAAGTAGCATCTGAAAACCTATTTAAGATAAACCCATTAATATTAACAAATGCTTCCAGCAAAACTGTTAAATTAAAGCCCTCTCCTAGAATTTCAATTGGAAGAACTCCTTAATAAACATGTAATTGTGAACAACAAACTGTACAGGACCATCTTGTGGAAAAGTCATTGTGCAGTTGAGTCAAACAGACAACTCTTACATCACCTGGATATTTAAGTTTCCTGCGTTATCTCCATATCATCATTACTCTTAAATTCTGAATATCTGTCAGATTGAGCTGCTGACTCCGCTCCACTGTGTGGCAACTTCAGTGAACAAACCAAGTAGCATGCATCTTTCCCTTACAGCATGTGTCTACTGCTCATACAGATCAGCTGTATATTCTAACTTTGTGTTTGTCCGAATAATCTGTTAAAACAACAGAGTACTTGAAAATGTCAGTTTTCATATGGATTTGTGATTCACACTTTAATGAGAGCTGGACTGTTATCCAAGCGCAGGGTTTGCATCTTCTCTTAGAAGAATTTTCAATAGTGTTCTCCCTTTTTAAGCAATGGTACCTAGTGTTGCACACTGTTGCTGCTGCAAAGCCCTGAGACTCCACAGTCTGCATGATATGAGGAAAATGTGTGAAGTGGGATAAGATCATTCAGTGCTGCAACAAGTATTCAAAGTGTGTCAAATATTGAAGGCTGCATATTAGCTATATAGGTCTTTCTATAGCGCTAGCATAGAGCCCACACACTGAACAGCCATGCCTACCTTTTTTTTTTTTTTTTTAATGAAAAATAATAATAATTTGAACGGGATTATATTGAACACACTAAACATAACTAGATTGTTTTCTTCTTTTTCTTGACAATGCATGTTCATAATGGTCTCTACACATACAGGCTTCAAACTGTGCTCACAATCATGCTTTTTCAAAGTACGTAACAATCTGTTTGCACATTTTTGCAAAAAAGAAACACAAACACATAATTAGTGCTCTGTGGATATGAGTCATGGGAGATTTTAGAAACTAAATGATTAATCAGCTAATCATCAAAGCTGTGTGGTTGTGTTGATGTGGCTTTATGACTCTAACATTCATTAGGTGATAATCAAAGCCCTCACCTTATGAATGAGCTCTGTGCTTTTCAATGTATCCCATGCTCCATTTGTTAATAATGTGAGATGGTGTTCGAAAACTGATTTTGCTAAACTCTTTCCAGGTCAGAAATAGACTTTCATGTTTAAAAATGACTAATATTCAGAGCCCTGTAATCTCTATTGCTGAGTAAGTGGTTAAGGTTCTTTTAATTGTTTTCTGTTTGTTTTTTTATGTGCAAAATTATATAACAACATTTGTCAATAATCTCTTGTGGTATTTGGGAGATGCTTTGCTCAAAGTTGCCTTGTAATTACACATCCACCACTAAGTATAGCCTGACTGCGGGTGGCCGGTTCAATTCAGTGCATACCAGACCTATAAAACAAACATCCTTTCACCAGGTAGATCTACTCTGAAATTTCCTCATAATTACATTCTTTGAACAATTTGAAATGAATCACAATTATTTCAGCCCTGTTATTGTCTGCTGCTGCTTAGGAAAAGATGCAATTACCTAAGGCAGTGTGTGAGCAAATAAGTGGGTCACAATTCTAGGGCAGGGCACGGGTGGAAAGGGCAACGCAGCTCTTTCTTTGTCCTGCTTCTCAAGCTCAGAGTGTAAGTTACATCTTTGATTAAATTTCTGGCTATAGAAGGGTAATGATTCTGTTACAGTGCTCCGAGGAAACATTCTCAGCTGATAAACAGAATAATACAATCATTATGAATTCATCAGTGAGTGTTTGCAAAACCACAAGCAGTCACTCTCATGTGTAGAGGATTCAAAGTGAACTCAAATAGCCTTTCGCCAGCAGTCCATGGAAAAAATGACCTTATGTCTCCATTCCTATCTATTGCCATTTCATTTTCCTTGTTATGAAACGCCGCCTTCCATCTTTCCAGAGCTCTCTCGTGAAAGTACATACACACACAAATCACTGCTGCTAATGGAAAACATTCGTCTCTTTGTCGGTACAGGTACACAAGTAACTGTCTCATTTTTAATATGCAGAAACACATTTACATTCATCTGAGTGTATTTGAAAAGCCATTAGGATGGAAGTTGCACTCCAGCACACAACATTAGCTGTCAATGAACTTTCTCCACTTGAATACCTGAAAAATGAGTATGAGGTACATAATCATAATAGATGCCTCACAGAGAAAGTGGGTTAATGACATCTACATTTTTAATGACAAACGGCTGGATCATTAGTAGTCCAAAAATAATAACCATGCTGACTACAATAGTTTACACATTAACTGACACAACTGCTTCATTCCTAATTAAAGTAGGATGAAATACAGTAATTTGGATGTTTAAAAAAGGCCAAAAATTTGTGAATGGATATGCCTGGACACATTATTCTCAGAAAAACCGCTCATTCTAACAGGAAAGTACAGAGAAGTGAGTAATTGTGCTTTGACAGTGATTCATCCCATCATACTGAAGTGTCCTTGAGCAAAATCTTAAATTACTTTGAGCAGCAGGGCACAGACCCTGTCCTCTGACCTCACACTGAATGAAGGAAATTAGGTTTTCTTGAGATTTCCTGTCTTTTCTGCATATTATGCAATGTGTGCAACATATAAATATAGAAAATAGATGTTAAAACCAAAGTAGAACTCTTACGGAAATAGGAGTTCTTGAATAATACACTGTAAGTTACTGTCACCTCTATCAGGGAGCTTATATTTCGTCTCATTTTATGAGTTTGTTGATAAGGCTGATCACAATCATGGAAGTGATCACTGTCATACAAACAACTGCATGTTTATCTTCTGCCACTATTGTAGTATAAACTAGGTCTGCACTATACAATGTGTGACATGTGATAGCAGACATATGAAGCCACTCAATTTTACTGCTCACACAGACCGCTAACACTGAAATACTTAAACTTACTAGAAAAAAAGAAGGTGAAAATTAATTCGAACATATCCTTATTTTTTTTTTTTTTTTAATCTTCATGAATGCCCAACCTCACTCAGTACACAAATTATCTTGATCATGGTCACGTTGACGAGTTATAGCTGCTGTTATTTCTTTTTGCATTTTATATTTTGTGACAAGGCAGACTCTGAGAAATACAAAGTTGCTAACTGATTTTTCATATTCACTGTGTTTTTGTGACATATTTATTGTGCTGTGAGACCAACCTGAAAACTCTGCACTTGACACAGTACATAGCCGGTTTTGCCTCTTGACATCAAAGATAACAAATGACCTACTGAGCATTAAAACAGTAAGAAACTGATCTGTGGGTACAATTTTCATTTCTGCATCAGACTGTCATTTTATGGTCATCTGCTGTGTTGTGTCTTTTACTCCACAAAAACAAACGTAATACACATGGAGCCAACACCCTGAATCACATCTAGGTCACACACATATTGTGAAAGCATTTTTTTCCATCCTTCTATAATATGAAGTGGAACCACACCCTGATCACAAAGTGACCTTTTGTCTTGAAGGAAAGATAAAAGCTGAAGTTTGGCGGAACACCTTTAATTTGGGGGGGGGGGGTCGGCAAAAATAACTAGAGATATGACTGTGCAGCAGACACTACCACTTATTATGTGCTGAATTAATTTTCTACATAGATAATAAACCTCATTTATATGGAGAGATTATCACTCCTTTGAATGAGCGGCAACTAAAAAGCACTCATAAAGTTTCAGGTCACCAGCTAGACTAATTTTGATTATGAGAGTCCCTACAGAAGTGGCTTTGACAAAGTCTAGTACACAATGTTCAGATACTTATGCTGATGCCGTATTTCCTGCCACAAATAAAAAGATGTACATAACAAATGTTAATACGTTATACAGCAGGAAAAAAAAGGGTAAATGTCTTAATCATACCCTAGTGACTCGAAGCCTGAAGCTACTGAGGACAATGAGTATGTGCTTTGAAGCAAGAGATCAGCGACAGCAGCAAGAAGTATGACGTCTGTAGAGGCAGTTATATAACTGAGCTGAACATTTTGTCTGTCATAGTTGGAAGGTTAAAGAGGGTGAAACGAATACCAATCATAGTCTGAAAAGTCATGTGCAACATAAAGCTAAAGACACCAGTGTGAAGCAAGACACACATCCATGTATAGTATATATAGTGTGAATAATCAGCATCACTGTCTTTTTCTTTATCTAGCACTGCATACGTTTACCCACTTTATTAACATACATATATTGTATCAGTGCTAGTAGATTTGACAAACTGACTTTTCAAGTAGAAATGCTGAATTTGAGGGGAAATAATTGCTCAGAAAATCAAAATTGCACCTTAATTCCCCTACATTTTTGCCAGCCGTTTGATATTCAGTTTCAAATTTACTGATTTGATTACTAAATTTCCGTATTAATTTGATGTTAAGGTCAACAGTCATATTTCTAATGACGTTAAAGAGTTATCTTCCAACAGTGTCATATTTGTAATAGGCAGTGGTAATATAAAATGCTGTGTTATGATAAAATCATTCATCTGTTGACCTATAATTTAGAGCAGTGATTCTTAACCATGGGGGTGGCGGTAAGGAGTCACTCAGTTTAACATGCTCAAATAAGCAGTAGAAGAAGAAAAAGCCTTCTTTACACTTGTTACAGAAGTTATGGTGAAGTTTTTAAAAAATTAAGATAAAAGTGATGACAACTACTCCTCAAAGACTAAATTTGTGTGCAAATACAACTCTGACCTTTTAAGTTTGGCTTTGTGAACAGAGGTAGCAAGGTAGAGTCCACAGCCCAGTGTGTTGACTGTGGTTTAACGCTATCCGACGAAGCACTGAAGCCCTCAAAACTGAAGCAGCATCTAGAAAGCAAACATCTAAGCTAGTTGGTAAGCTGGTGGAATTTTCAAGAGAAAAGAAAATAGGCTACAGATACAGAAAAGATCTACTCTGTCACTGACTGGCAACACAAACTGTGCTCTGAAAGCCAGCTACCTTGTAGCCAGACGTGCACAAAATAAAAGTGTTCAACGTAGCGGAGGATTTGATTCTGCCTGCTGCTGTGGACGTGTGCCATGAGATGATTGGGCAGGCTGCTGAAAAGAAGCTTATGACCATCTCATTGTCAAACGACACTATGAGTCACCGTATTGATGGCATGGCCTCAGACATACAGCATCAGAGCATCAGCTTATGGACAGAATAAAAAATAGCCAATTTTTCTCTTTATAACGAGACGAGTTCACTGATGTCACAAATACTGCACTGGTGCTGGTTTTTGTTCACCATTTCTGGGACATCAGTTTGCAAGAAGACATAATGTTTTGTGGAGAGCTACCAACTCCAGCTACAGCTGAGGAATGTTTCCGCTGCATCGATAACTATTTCACTGAGAATGGCCTGGACTGGCAGAGCTGTGTTGGAGTGTGCAGTGATGGTGCGGCATCAATGACTGGTAGACATCGCAGCTTCATCAGACAGAGACTTGATCGTGCACCAAAAGCTAAATAGACCCACTGTTTTCTTCACCGTAAAAGTTGTAGCAAAAAAGATGTTACCAGAGTTCCACAAGGTGTTAGATGTAAGGGTGAAAACCATCAACTTCATTAAAAATAATGCTGTGAACTCCAGATGTTTTGCTAAGCTTTGCGAGGGCACAGAAGCAGATCATGTCCAGCTGCTCTATCATAGTGAGGTGAAATGGAGGACTGGTCCTCAAGCGTTTGTTTGAGCTGAGGAATGAGGTTTTCTCTTTTCTCACATAGAAAAAAATCTCCTCTTACACATTACTATGCCAACACCAAGTTCACAGCTAAACTTGCCCACCTCTGTGACATTTTTTCTCTGCTGAACCAGCTGAACATGTCACATCAAGGGAGAAACAGTAACATATTTTTTGTTGCAGACAAAGTTCAAGCTTTCAGGAGGAAATTTGCTTTGTGGAGTAAGAGTGCCCAGCAAGAGAGAATGGACGTTTCTACTTTGTCTGCCATTTTTGGAAAACTCCCCTCAGGTGAAAATCAGTCATGTAGTCTCTCAGCACCTGTCGTAACTGGAAGAGAAGTTTAATGACTACTTTCCTGGGGATTCCTGAGAGGGACACATGTGGATTGTGGACCCATTTTCAATGGATACCATTAAAATTGATGTTGCTCTGCCCTCACATCTGCAATCGCACCTTCTGGAAGTTTCCACTGACAGCATTTTAAAGACGCAGGGGGGCAAACTGGACCTAGACTCTTTCTGGATTGTTGTCTCAAAGAAGTACCCACTTCTTGCACTGTGGGCTGTGAAACAACTCCTCCCATTGACGACCAAATACCTGTGTGAATCAGGATTCTCCACAACTAAGACCAAATCACTGGAGGCTACCCTGAGAGTGCCTTTCATCCATTCCATCCAGAATAGACCTGCTCATGTCTGAGAGGTAGGCCCAAGTGTCTCATTAAGAGGTGAACATAAAATGGGAGTTGTAGCATGTTAAAAAAAATTGACTGTTGTTACTGTCATTATGGTTCATTTGCCACAGATTTAAATAACTTCTGCTTCTGCCATGCAAAACTGGAGTCTGTTAAATTGTCAAATTCATCAGCAGATTATGAAGCAATATTTTCATTTGCACTTTATTTAAATTTTATTTACAGTTTAATTTGAAACTTTTCTTATTTTGAATATATTTATTTTATTACCACAATTTTATTCATCAAATTTTCTCTTCAGTTTTTTGAGTCTATCTAAATCTAAATATTTTTGGATTTCAGATTTTTGTGTTAATAAGCTTGACTTGAGCCTTTGTATTTGTTCTTGTAACAACTACATTTCTTTAAATAATGGCTAGTTTGTTCACATACATGATAGATAAATAAATGTCTTGAAGATGATCACAGTGTATTATATCATTTCTTTCACAAGGATTTAACTTGTTAAACTGTAAGTGGATTAGATTTAGTAACTGAATTAAATCAAACCAAGACTCAGATCAATTAAAATGAAAGTGGTCATTTTGAATGGGCCCTGGGCCACTTTGTACAGGGAAAATTTGGCCCAGAGGTCAAAACGGTTAAGAACCCTTAATTCAGAGTACAAAAAAGGAACATATCAGATAAGTCTCAACTCCTGTGCTTTCAAATATTAGACTAGTTTAATTATTTTAAAAATATATAAACAAGTGCATCTTTTCAATACGAGCATATGTGAATCACATAGGTATTTAAACATCACAAAAACACAACAAAAGTGCAGACATTTAAAGGTGTTGACCTTTGCTGGCTTTAGTTCAGTTATCCAAAGGGGAAAGTAGGGAAAAAAATTTAAATACATAGTTTCATTTACTGATGATACACTTGGTTTAGTTATAGATGAGTCTAAATTACAACGATGTTTGCAGTGTAATTTTCCCTGCTGTGGTGATTACAAAGAAAATACTGAAGCTTAACGTGCAGACAAGGCACGACAATTAACTTTAGCTGCTATTGAGCAAGTCAAAATTTACTTTGGATAAGTAGACTTCTGACCTACTTGCCTGACTTGGCGAGTGAAAAAAAAAACCTTAACATTAAACCTTAAATAGATCTGTTTTTAGAGGATATTTTAATTACATTTTCCTTCAGCAGAAAATAGTATTATGAACAGACTGTACAGTACAGTTTTCTGTTCTCTATGCTTTAGCCTCTGTCCTGCATTAGGGGTTTAAGCTTAACTGTTTGTTGTCTCCAAAGATCTAGAAATCCTGATGTTAAATTTACTTATTAGATTGAAAATACAATAGAATTTTATTACCACTTTGTGAGTCTTTACCCATAAAACCCCATCTAACTCTACTTTATAAACTTTAAGCAGGTATAGGTAGCTATGAACTGTATCGATTGCCTTCACATTCAGAGAAATACACAGCATCATGTTTATTTCTCAGAAATATGACTGTAATTGCCTTAGAAACTATTTCAGTTAAAACAGAAAACATTCACCAAACCTGAAACATCTAAAAAGTGTTTACTAAGGAACACAGAAATCTAATCATATTCTGTTGGACATTACAAAGCCAGTAAAATAAAGTCAGAGACTGTTTCTCATCATTTGCCGCTTCTAATTACCTGGCTATACCAATGTACCAACGTAATAAAGCACAAAAACTGCTTTGTGTTGGTCAAACAAACTAGGCATTAATAAAAAAAAGTATGATCAATCTGTCTGGGACTAAAAGCCTCACATTGGTTTTTAGTCTGAAGTTTTTGCTGAAGTGGAACATAAAATGGAAATGAAGGAAATGAATGTGGTTAGTTAACCAAATCATACTGGAAAAAATAACTTGTTCACTGAGGACATGTATACTATGCAATGGGATCAGCATAGTGTTGAAATGAAATAGGGTTCTGCTTGAGTACAGAATACGAAATACAAAAGGTGTGGGGGGATTAAAAAATGACAGGATGCATCATTCTTTTGGTTCATGATACAATGAGGTGATGAAGTGTGTTATTCCCTAGGCGAAACTATCATCATTGCTAAATGTGACAATATAATGTCCCCAAAGGGTGCATGGCACACACAGGAAGCACACCAAAACACAAAGGAATCTATGTAAAGGTAACCTGTAATGCATTCTCTCTGGACTCAGGCTTTGTTGTATGCACTGGAATGAGGTAAAATGAGGTGAAGAATTTGGGAGAGTCTCTGGGAACCAGGACTATGGCTGGTGGATGGAGTGGGGAGGGATGGATGACTAGAGGGAGGACTGACCAGACAAGACCATCGTATAGACAGAGTAGCGCTCAACTTCAGACGGGTAGTAGAGAAGAGCAGGTGGGTGGTGGGTCTGGAGCCAGAAGGTCAAAGCAAAGCAAACAAATGAAGAGTTGAATGGAAGAAGGTGTGGTTGGCAGAAGATCAGGAACCAGAAAGAGGAGACAGCAGTAAATAAAAAGAAGAAGAGAACACAGTAGAAAGTGGAGGATCAACATAGTGAAGCGAATGGACCAGGATGAGAGGCTGGAGGAGTATGAAACAATCTAGCATATACGAAAGAAATCATGCATCAGAAAGACTACCCCCTTTCTGGTGAAAAAAAAACAGCTGTGAAAGTAAGCGGAAAATGGGTAGCTTCGTAACTAAAAGTTGTCTCACATTTATCACATCAACAAAAGAAAAATATAGTATATGATTTTCTTTACCTAAAGGACAATAAAAGAAGAAATCTATGGCTTCAAACCATCCACACAGAGGATGAAAATGATAAACTGTGCAACCTAACCAATCATTAGTGTCTGTTTGGGATCAACATTTTAACACAAGTAAATTAATGTTGCAGCAAACTGGCTTTTCTCTAGTTTACTGACAGTACAAAAGAGTCAAACAGTTTCACCTGCCTGTCACCACAAGTGCTTTATATGCTCAAAACTGTCATATGTTGAATGCAAATTCATTTTGTCCAAATGTTACATCATTCTATGGCTTTAGATGTGTTTCCATAGAACAAGAAAATGTGAAATGAACTTTTAAAACTTGAAAAAAAGAAAATATCAGTTATTCACATTACCAGGCAGGTTTAGTATGAATAAACTAGACTGCATGGGGTCATCAGAAGGTGGTGGTCAAAGCTACATTACACATAAGTAATAAAAAAAGAATAAAAGTAGAGGATTCTGTCCTGGCTGCAATGTTTTCTCATTAATGAAAGCAAGGAATAATTGAACTTACACATTCTTCATTATCCCATGTTATTACCAGGCATATTTTAGTGCTTTATGGGAGTTTCCGGAAAGATGGGGGCAATAGTCTGTTGAACAGTCACATGACTATGCCAGAAGTTATTGTAAAAAATGTTTTAATATCCTACAATTTGCATTAGCTCTTTAATGAAAAACATAAAAAAGAAAAAAAGAGACATAATCTGATTTCTGGTCTTAATTTAACCTCCTCAGCCACTCAGTGGAGTCATTCTCTTACTCTGATGGACACAGTTTGAAGATACTCATCAAGGCCAATATATTTCTTTTTTCTCTGTACTATAAGATAACAGAAATCTCTGTCTGACTTGCCATGGAATTTGGGCTGCTAATAATTACCGAGCAAGTTTTATTTTTCTACTTTTTAAGAGGACAGAGGCCTGAGGGTCTGGTACCCAGCTGGGTTGCTCTGGTCTGTCAGGGGAGCGGTGGAAGGCAGGCTCTGTACTGTTCCTGACGACTGATGGGAAGCAGGTGAGTGAAGCAGGTGGCGCTGATTACCATTGGGAAAACTGCAGAGAGGAGGGAGTGGCTGAGAGGGTGAAGAGAGCCAACGGTGAACTACACGGCAAAGTAAATGATTTTGGGGCATGACATAACCCAAAACCGCACCCTTTACTCCTCCAGTGAATCATATCCATAAAACATAGGAGAATTCACAATGAAGGTGGCTATTGATTGTTATTCCTTCAAGAAAAATGCTGCAGTGCCCGTTATACCTGTCGCTGGCCCAGAAAAGCCCAGCCCAGCCCAGATCATTGGCGAAAGACGTTTCTCCACCACCTGTTTCCTCTGTTCCTAGTAAACATGCCAAATCCTGACCTGGTGTCCTCAGCAGAGACAGCCTCATCTGACTCCAAGACAAGGACTGCCACAAACAAAGACAACTAAATATTTGCATCTCATTAAGAATCGAAAAACTGTTCCTCTGATCTCTGAGGGACAGTTTGCATTGCATTTGTTGCAGAAAGTGGATTTGATGTCAGAGCATCATGTTAAGCATGATCTCTCCAAGAAATGTGTCCTCTGCTGTGACAGGGGCATGACCACCACAACAAGCCCAATCTCTGCAGTGTGTCAGCACAAGGAAGCAGCAAACTATGGTAGAGAACAGTCTGGAAATGTATATATATGAAAATAACAACTAAGAATTTTTTTATGTTGTCCTGAGACCCAGCCATGCATTACTGTCCTCTGTAGGAGACAAGAGTTTCACAGCTTTACTTAAAAAAAAAAAATTGGACCAATGGCCCTGTATCTCACTGGCATGATCTATTAAGAATCAATAACAAGTTGAATTTGTGAGGTTATATGTTAAGAGTCCTGTGATCCTGATGCGGGAAATCAATCTCCCAATAGAAGAAGATGGTACTTTCACCGGACTATAATTCAACTAATGAAATGAAAGTCCGTATGTGCGATTCTATCAGTGCTCAATAGCAATTATATTGATATCTCTATCCATTTCCATGCTATAAACCTTTAAAATATGGCCCATTATAAATAAAGGCAAATTTTTAATATTTCAAAAATTTGTTACAAAAAACATATGCAAAAATTAAAACTTCTCAAAACTGTGAACAAACTTTGTAGACACTGTACCAAGGAAGCTACATATAAAATTTGAAAATAATCAGACCAGCAGTTCCCTCTGAGAAGATGTTTGGAAGAAATTACATACTATAAAAAAATATGTCTGAAAAAACAGTTGCATCATGCTGTTTCCAATCAAGGCAATTATCTAATGCAAAAAAAGACTAAAACTTTTACTTTCCTGGGTCTCAAGAGGATATTACAATAACTGGGGGAGAAGTGCTTGTAAATGATACTTAAAATGTGCTGGTGTTCCTAAACTATTAGCGCAACCAATACAAAAAATTACCCTCAGGCCCTGTGTAGTTCTACCCTTTTCACAGATAACAGTTACATTTTATCTCCAAAATATCAAATGAAATAAAACTGATGTTAGTCTAAGTTAAATATAATAAAGAATATAATCTAAATAGGTAAGTGGGGTGCTCTCACACAAAAAGATAATCCTACCATCATATAAAGTAACTAGGGCCAAGTAATTTGCAACCTGTGACATTAGTCAACCTGTTGTCACATTTCACTCCATTTCATGTGTGTACGAGATGAATCAACATGGGCTGAACATTCAACATTCATCCTATGTGGAGCACCGCTCTATTTTCTTAAAGAGACAGTAGACTGGAAGCGATCTCTTTGCAGTTGCACAGCCCTACACCATTTGTGCATGCCCAGTCACACTAAGCAGCTCTAGCAATATTCAGACTAGCGTTCAGTTTAAGCTTGCAGGACATGGCCCAGTAACCTACTTTCCCCACAACATGCTCTGTAACATCAGAGGCGAGGCTGTGTGTCATCAGTTAACTAATGTTCACAGCAGAGTTTCAGCACAAGATGCAGAAACCCAGCCACAGCACTGTTTGAACAAATAACACGATACCAAAGATCACAGTTTTGTCTCAATAAAAAGGATATGTTTCTTTAAAAATCTTAAAGATGAAGTAAGGTCTTGTAAATTGATAATCTTTGCAGTCATTAGCAGAGCATAGCAACAGAAAATAAGGTGGGTATACAAGGGAAAATAGGCCATTAGGAAATGTGATAAAAGTAAGAAAGTTGGGATTATGAGAGCTGCTAAAATACTGTCATTATTTCATAACTGTTATATGATAAGTCTTAGTTATAGCAAAGATTGTAAGTACGAATCTGAATGAGAAGAGAACTTTTTGCAAACATTAAGGTGTCTTTACCAACAGAAACATTTCTTAAGATCTTATATTGGTTTTAACAATGTTGAAATTCAGCCTTTTGATCCATGGTTACTATACTAAAACTGTAACACAGTAATAAATATGATATAGTTTCAGTAGGACGGTTAGATGTGACCTAGAATCAGACTAGACTTTCAAGTTTGTTTGATATTTAACGATTGAGGCACGTCACTGTTGTTGTTGTTGTTGAAACTATTTGATACTAATCTCACTGATTAGTTATGAATCATAAAAGAGCGGAGTTGGCATTGCTGTATAAGGTTTATTGCTGTGGTGAACTTTGTAATTCATAACTATTAACTGCTCAATGTGAGTGTTGTTTTACATAGAGTCAGTGATGTAGAAGTGGGAACCTACCATGGCAGGTTCAACACATAAAGATCACGATTGACTGACGTCTGTTTCCATGGCCGCACAAGGTAACTAATCCTTACATTGTGCCTCAGTGGAATACACCAATACATCTAGCTCTGACTTAAATGCAGGGATAAAAATGAGCTAAAGGGAGAAATAGCATGTGGCATGAATCATGAGGCAGACCCAAATGTTTAGCAGCATGATGTAAGAGGAGCATATGGTGCAGTGAACACCCCAGTTCAGTCAGTCATGGAACAGCCCATCCTGTCCCACTCAGCTGTCAGCACATATCCTCATCACTATTCATGTCTGCTAGGGCCGACCTCGACACTGACGTAGAAAGCCACCAAAAGGGCAGGAAACTACATATTAGCATGCATCTAAAACTTACACCAATCACAATGCATAATATTTCTACTGACAAAGCTGGAAGAAACTAGGTCATTTTACCTAAAACCAGGACTAATGTCAGAAAGTGGTCCCTTGGGATCCCCTGAATAAATGAGACGGTTGGCAGTTGACTCACTTTCTTCAAAAGAGTAGAGTATTAATTTAAGCTAAAAAAAAAATTAAATTAAATTTAAAAAAAATTAAGAGCTCAATGAATTTAAATTAACCAATACCTATTTTAACAACGTATTACTCATTTAATTGTCAAGCAGAAGGGTTTGTGTCTTCATTGTTTTAAGGATTTTAAAATAAAATGTGAAGAAATGACTTTGAGCTACAGGAATTAGTGACTGACTTACACACTGACAACTAATGCAACAGGTGGGTGACTTCATATGGCACATAATGATCAGTTTCAGAACTATTCAGATGTGTTGAAGTCATTTTAATAAGACAACAGACCTCCATTGATTTACATGCCTTTAACAAGACAGTCCAGCATCTACCCCTGAAGACAGATTTTCTGATCATATAACCTATCGTCACCTTTCGAAGATGAGTCATTTTGTCAGATTTTTCAGGAAACACAAAACCAGACCTAAGTCACACTAAAATGACGCATTTAGTTATTAACATATGCAATTATGTTACAGGGTAAATCTGCAGAATGTAGGCGATTTTATCAGAGGTGGCCAGCCACATGGGGAGAGGATTTAGGCCCAAAAAAACCCCCCCAAAAAACACTTAGGCAATGATGTTAAGAAATTGATGCTATGCTACTTGCACATGATACAACCTGTCATTGTGCCACCACAGAACCATTCATTCATTATAGTTTGACACTTCATTTACATTGGCTCAGCTACTATTGAAAGACTCAAAACTTCCCACAATTATTTGGAGTAAATCATGTTGGATGAATAGGTCATTTCCTTTAAATCCACTCACTGGCACACATGCGTTTCTAAATTACACATGCTAACAAAATGTCATTTAATGTGACGTGTTGACACTAATTTCGGACAAAACATACAGAAGTAGAACTTGCAAGAAAGGTGTAAGTATCAGTCAATGACATCCACATTGAAAAGAAATGTGCTCAATTTTGTGCCTTTCACCTGGGGAATTTAAGACTAAATAAATAAATACATTTCAAGAATGTTAAGTTTTGACCGATAGTGAGCGTTAAGCTAACAACCGTGACATTAATGTAACGCAAACTGACATTTATGCTAACTAAATGGACAGGTTAGCTTAAATAACACGCATGAGAAAACACGGGAAACTTACCTTATTCGGTTGAATAAAGCTCAGACGAATCCAAATGTAAATATCTGAGGCTTTAACCGCCTGAATGTCGTCCTATATTCCAAAAAGTTGTCCACAGATGAAACTGAGAAGAGCCGACTCGGGTAGTAAATGATGGTGAGCAGAGATAGAGCCTGTTGAGAAGGAGATCCGGATCCAACACAGCCCGAACAGACCCACACAGCTCACATTTAAGGTTTTTTATTAAACAGCCAAAGCGGTGATTTCAGTCTGTCCGTCATACAGAGACAGATGAAGGCTGAATGAAGGGATTAGAGCAGCAGCAGCAGCCACTGGGAGTCCACACTGAAAGCCCCGCCCACTGAACTATATACTAAATAAAGTTATGAATGTGGAAGTGAAAGGAGCTCACATCAAACACTTATAATGCACAGACATAAAATGATAGATCTAAATTTAGCATGTTTGACAGGTATCCTTATTTCTAAATGTTTCAGGTGGGCTGTGGTAATGTTAAGTCTCTGACACCATTATGTAACACATCATAATATTCCACAGTCTGATTTTGGTCCATAATACATAAGTGAGGTGCACAAAATCCATATGATTCACGAATAAAACTAATCAACAAACGCTCTAGCGCCTCCCTTAGGTTATAGAGAGTAGCAATAGATAAAGAAAAATATCCTACTCAACTACTACTTTACTACAAATTACTTCATGTCATGGAATAAGATACACATACCAGATATCTCACCAAATAATTCCTTTCAAGTTCAAATCCTGCTTAACCATTAAAGACATACATTTAGGCAAGACGAGGTTTATTTGTATAGTACAATTCATACACAGTGCAATTCATAGTGCTTTACAAAAATGGAAAAGAGACAGGTTAAAAACACACAATTACAGTTAACACATAAATATCAATTAGTTAAAATAAAGTGAAAGAGAAGAGAGCAGATATTTAATCTTAAAGTCATTTATTACCATTTGTTATAATATTATCCTCTAAATTTAGCATTTTTCAGTGAAAATTTGTGGATAGTCTCACATATCCAACCTCCTTAGATCCACGAAAATGAAAGTATTGTTGTTTTTTTGTTTGTTTGTTTTTTTACATTAATCCATAAAGACTCAAACCTGTACCGGCAACCAAAACCATTGACTGATCTAAACTGTGTAATACCTGTTGATCCACTAATCCTATCAATACCTGTAAATAATTGGTGTGAAATACAGTTTGTCATCTTTTCATGGTCATCAGATATGACCCATTTGGACATTGAGAGGCTCTGTAGTTACTGTGGAAACACTGTCATCTTCTACAACATTGATTCACCAGTAAAACCCATGGAGTGGTTTATGTTCAGTTGATGATATATTTGCTGCAAATGTCCGTTTTTTTATGTTTTGATATTATAACATTTGATTAACTCTGAATTTTCAGGAATATCTAAATCATGACAAAAGGCATGATTTACAGCGGAAAAATGCTAACTATAGAGGTTAATATAATAAATGGTGATAAATCACTCAAGAAAAGTTAAATAGAAAGAACAATTTTTCTGGGAACTGCCACAAAAGTAGCACTGGGTCTTTATGGGTTAAATTGTGTTGATTGGAAACAGCATGATGCAACAGTTTTTTCAGATACATGTTTTGATTGTTTGTTTGTTTGTTTGTTCTAAGTAAAGCTGTGAAACCCTTGTCCTCTGTAGAGGACAAAAATGCATTCCTGGGTCTCAGGAGGTTAATTTATTGATTATGTAGATGGTCATAAAAGCTCAGAGTAAATTCAAGGGTTATTGGATGAAAACAGAGAAAACTAAGAATTTTTTTTTTGTGGCAAAGTGTATCATTTACTTAACATAAAACAAGTGTCTACAACCACTGGGTTTATCAAACTATATGGGTTTTATTTGTCAATCAATGTTACAGATGATGATGGTGTTTCCATGTTCATTATGGAACCTCTGAACATCCAAAAAAGACATATTTGATGCTGCTGAAAAGCTGAGAAACTGCATTTTAACTCGATTATTTACTTGTCTGGATAGGTTTAGTGGTTCAGAAGTTATTAAACATTTTCAATCAGCAGACACATTTGGTTTACAACAGCTATTTAGGTCTTCAAAGGTAAACCTGGTATAAAAAAACAGCTTCAGAAACCTATTGATTATGCACAAAACACAACACATAACCTATGATGTATTAGATTGTTAATGCATTAATGACAAAGTGGAATGTGGCAGTTTACTTCATATGGCAAAAAGAAAAGACCTATATTACTATCCTACATTTAATTAGTGAAACTTTACCAAGCGTGAGTCATTAATGAAGAAAAATGAAGTCAAACATGCTGGTTGGCTGTAGTTCCCAAGATACAGTCTTGGGTCAAAATATGAAATTGTGAGAATGTGGAATAAGGTTTACTCAAAAGGAATGCTTTTCCAAGAGCTACAGCATCTACTAAAAACTGTCTGCACATTACAATACATTCACTTAACAGCTTATTTCAAGTGGAAGATTTATAAATCTACTGTATAAATGTACATTAACCAATGTATATGTGTAATAACGCTTTATCATAAACTTTGATAAACATCTCACCTTATTAAAATATGTAGGATTTAGCACATTTAATCTCCAAGGAAGAAATCTGCAATAGACAATTTGTTTCTACAATGCAGTGAAGAATGAAGAAACAATGGGAATGCTGCTGTAAGTTTAAAACAATAGGCGATGCCTGCTTTAATTTTACATTTTTGTGGAGGATTTTGCAGAGTACATGACATACAAGCTGTCATCTTTAATAGCCTATGAGAGTGCAGAATTAACTCAAAAATACACTCCTGCCAACCTCCTGAAAGATCAGCCCTCCCTTCACATCCCACAGCAGGTAATAGAGAAGCAAACAAACAAAAACAAGGACAGTGATGTCTTCTTGATTTCAGCTGTAAGGTTTTATTTATCTAAATTAAAGTGGCACGTATAACATTCAAGAAAATTCATTTTCTGCATAAGCACCAATGGCCGTGTGTACTGAAAGACATATTTTGGAGCAAAATATAAAGAATTAACTGTTAATTACTGTTATTCATTATATTACAGAAAGATATTTTATCCTCACACTACACATCTTATGTTCACACCCGGCATACAGAAGCCAACCACACAGTGCCAGTGTGAACATAACATATAGTGACTATGCTTTTAAGCACACTTAACAGACCACTGTGCATTCTGTTCAAGAGAATTTCCTTTTTATGTCCATTGAAGAGAGCGACTGAGTGAACCTCAGGAGGAGTGTCATGTGTGAATGTGCGTGCTGTGTGTCTTGAAAAACCAGTAACAATAAATCTTCCATACAGTTGTAATACCAGCTAGTGATGGATGTTGTGTCATCCATGTGCTTCCTTATTAAAGATGCAGTGACAAATGTTGGTAGAATCATTGCACTTACAATGAGCAATTTCTACATGCTTCAATTAATATTTGACTAATGGAAAGAAGTGCTAAACAGTTTAAAAAACATGTTTATACATAAATAGGTTATGCATGCAAATAATTATCTTGAAGTTGTTAAAATGTTTCAAACCTGCATGAACATGGAAGAAACAGTTGTTTAATCATTTATTACTGTGATGAACTGCTGCTTTCATTTCGCAAAGAAATGAGGATGAAAATACAGTATTTTTTTTTTATGAAGTCTGGCCTGAATGTGAATTTTGAGTGCCTTTTTTGTCAATGTCAGATCACTTAAAAAGCATGAATCATAGCATAGTCACTTTAAGTTTTCCAAGGAACAGTAGTGACATCAGCTTTGCCCATGATCAAGGTCTCAGACGTGCAGTCAAGATTTCCATGACTGTTTCTATTCAAGCAAATGAATGCTGATGAATAAAGTGCAGTAAAAAGGGTTCACGTTGTTGCAGTACATCATTAGTTGAACACCCTTAAGCCCTAAGGTAACGTTCAGTCGCCCAAATCTACATGTAAAAGCACAAATATTACATAGCTTGTTGCTGTTCAAAAAACAAGTAGTGAGAAACAAAAATATAAGAAACCAACAAAATTTGAAAACTGTAAATAGGCGATATTCCTCTTTAGTGTACTGTGACATTTCAGTTTATATGGCAAGAGCTTTAAGAACAGTTAGCCTATTACAAGGTTTTCTGTAGCTTTTACAGGGACTGGATGTTATGATTGGGGTGAGAGATTCAGGGTTTGTGGATCCTCCTAAAAATTTGACATAAAACCGTTAAAACGTTATTTTAAAAAAAAACAAAACACACGCACATAGATTATAGATTGTCACACAACAGTCAGATATTAGCAAGAAAAACCATTGCTCATTGATAAGGTAAACAATATCCTGAAGGAGTACTTCACATTTTGAGTAAATGAACTATAGGCCAAAAAAACAGTTGATTTGAATTATACCTTAAATATAACAAAATAATGTTTCTAGAACTCCAACAGTTACATTTATAAGAGTAATGTTGCTATACACACACACACAC
>JAPTYQ010000007.1:15436922-15453559 GCA_029814465.1 Ostorhinchus cyanosoma
AAATATAACAAAATAATGTTTCTAGAACTCCAACAGTTACATTTATAAGAGTAATGTTGCTATACACACACACACACGCACACACACACGCACACACATACAATATCTCAAAAACAAGTCTAAAATGTCAGGAAAATAATAATGTTCCTAAAGTGACCATGACACAAAATGAAAACTAAATGAAACCTCAGCATAGTTTTTTCCCTTTTCATTCTGCTATGTGAAAGCAGTAATTTATACAGCACTGTATTATACACAAAACACAATTACCATGACATACCGCATGATATATATGAATATAAGCTTTTATTTTAGAATTGTATAACCTTGAATAATATCTATAGAATAACAGGCACTCATACAATTCAGATACCTAGAAGTAAACTGTTCAACAATTCACATAACAAATAAAAATAAATTATACATGAAATATCAAACGCATTGAATAGTTATTCATATTTGGGAATATATTAACCATATTGTCCAATGTATACGCCACATAAAATGTTTTTCTTCATCCCTCCCACTGGTTTCACACTATTAGCTGTAAACATATTAGACGTATTTTTTCCTGTCTTCAAATAGCAGATTTAAATACACATGCATATTTATCATGGGAACCTAAACAAAACCTGTCCTGTATAACGCTTTCTCACTGGAGGGCGCTAACACAAAGCACCAGGTGGTCTGGTCTCAACTTGAGAAGGAGGAGGCCATTCACTAGCCTGTTTTAGCTAAACACACCTAGCTACTGTTAGCTAGCCGGCGGCTAACGAGCAAGCTAAAACATCAGTTTGTCTTAATGTCGCTAGTCTATTCAAGTGATGGCAAGAGAACAGTGTTCGCAGATCGAAGCTGGTAAGTACCAAGCACAACTCACATCCACGGCAAAACATTACGCACGTATACAGTTTGTAATTGTAAGTCGGCTAGCGAGCTAAGTAACCGAAAGCAAGTGAAAGATAGCTGGCGCTAGCACGGTCGAATAATAATATTAGTGGGAAGCTAATGCAGCCGTCTATCTTTTCAGAGCTCTATTACCTCATTGCCAGATTCCTGCAGTCTGGACCTTGTAAAAAAGCAGCACAGGTAAATCCAAGCAAATAATAACGACGTTTAGTGACAATAAACGCTTTAAATAAGTAGCTGGTGGTAGCAGCTAAAGCTAACTGTTTGTGTCTGTTGTTAGATTCTGATTGAGGAGCTGGAGGAGTACGAGGTGAGTTCAGTTGCACCTTTCTGTGTTTATTCTCATGTGTGGTTTCCGTAATGCTGCCAAACGGGCTGCCTTTGGGAGTATTTTTATAGTTTAACTGGGATTAGATTAAGGAGCGCATTGCTTTGCCGGGAGGAAACGGGCACTTTTGTATCGCCTCTAAACGCTCGTTTTTTAACTTTAGTTGGTCCCACAACGATGGAGTTGGGACGGGAAGAAATACAAACGGACCTTCCAAGACTGGGTAAGTGTATATCGGTGAATTAACTTTTTAATCAACTAATGACTGTAATTGTAATTTTAAACGGCAAACCCTTATTATCAAATATTTATGCTTTTGTTGTAAGTATCCACCCAGAATAAACGCAGTTTTAATATTTTTAAAGACATTTTAACCTTAGATTAGATTAGGCCTGTTGATAAATAAGTATATTCGGGCTTTGCTATTGTGTAGGCTAGTGGGAGGAGAAGGTCGACGTGAACCGCCGGTGATTGGCTAAACCAGAGCCTAAGAACTGTCTATCTTTTTTTTCGGCCAATTATCTCACGGTTTTGTTTTCGAGCCGACCGGAACTTTAGTAAAGGGCGTTTTTGATTGGCTCTGGGGCCCCCTTTGGATTCCCCCTCCCGCCTTCTTTTTGCTAAGTAGCAGCATTAATAATATGCTGCTGCACAAATCATCTTAAGGATATTATTACCATATGGCAATATTATTATCCTTTAATAGTTCCACAGGGAAAGGGCAATATTACCGTATTAAAGGATAATGTTGCCATATTAATCTTGCAGGATTTTTTTTTTGCAATTTAGGAGGGTGAAAGTAACATGATAATGCTTTTGTGTTTTTAATATTAAAGTGAATATGTGCATAATGCACTAATATCTCAACATGTATGTTGTCATTTCAATATTATATAATGTAATTCTTGAGATAATTTTGTTCTTTCAATTTTTGCGAATGAAGCTGAGATAATGTTTTTCTTGCTGTTAGTAATAAATGATTGCATACACATTAAAATTATGTTTTTCCTGCAGGTGATTTTGAACCAGCACATTCCTGCAGACTATCTGCTCCGTGTTTGTCAGAGGATAGGCCCCCTAATAGAGAAGGAGATCCCACCTAGTGTTCCTGGAGTCCAAACTCTATTGGGGCTAGGAAGACAGTCCTTGCTTCGCACCACCAAAAGTCAGCATTTCCTTTATATTTCACTTTAATTGATTCTCCTCACACTCAAAGATTCCACATATCAAATATCAATACCATTCCTTTTTATATTTGTTGGGTTTGCCGGTAGTAGATCTCATTTCATATCCCGTATCATTTCACATTTTATTTTACCTCACTACCTGTGTTAGGTTGTAGCCACAAAGTGTGCCGGGGCTCTGCAGTTGCTGCTCTTCATCGAGGGCGTCCACCAGAACCACCAGTCAACAATGGACACCCTCCCAGTGTTGGTGTGTAAATTCTGTTCAAATTTATTAGCATAAAATTGAACCAAAGCAGTTATGTTGTCTTAGTAGTCATTTGCTGCTGTTAAAAACTTGCTTTTGTGTCTTTATCCAGTATCCATCATGGATGCTCGCCAGGCCACAGGTACAGCACGTTTTGGCCAGACCCTGCCGTCTTCCTCCTATCAACACATGAAGATCCACAAGCGTATTCTTGGTCACCTTTCCTCAGTCTACTGTGTAGCGTTCGACCGCACTGGTCGTCGGATATTTACGGTGAGTGATGATTTTTGGGTTGACTGACCAAGGTAAAACATTGGTAACTTATGTATTACTGGTTGTGTTTTGTACAATTGTTTATTTTCATATGTAGGATTTGGTGTTTATAATGAATTACCCATTTTGCAAAGGGTTTCTTAGGGATTGTGACAGGCACTTAGTTGTGTGAGTTGGTGACTAATTTCAAGTCAAATCAATTTTTAAGAGTGAAGTCCAAAATCACAAATAACTTGGTTTGAGTAAGGGAAATCTCCTGTTGAAAACTTGGGTGAGACACTGTGAAGAGCAACAGAGGAAAAATTCCATTTAATCTTTTAGATTGAAACACCTTTTATATTTTGTTGTATGTTGGTTAGGGTTCTGATGACTGTCTGGTGAAAATCTGGGCCACGGATGATGGCCGCCTCCTGTCAACTCTCCGGGGCCATCTAGCTGAGATATGCGACATGGCCATCAACCATGAGAATACTCTGATTGCCTCAGCAAGCTGTGACAAGGTCATCAGGGTTTGGTGCCTTCGTACCTGTGCGCCCATCACTGTTCTGCAGGCTCATCAGGCCTCCATCACATCTATACAGGTGATATAGATTTTTTTGTGTTTTTTCATGACTGCAGTGTTGTGTTGTTCTGTTAAATGTGGTTGAGTTCTTGTATGTGAATAATCCTTGGCTCCTTCTGTCTCCACAGTTTTCTCCAGCAGTCAAAGGGACAATGCGGTATCTGGCCTCCACAGGTGCAGACGGCATGGTGTGCTTCTGGAAGTGGCACTCGCACACCATGAAATTCAAGTAAGTGTTTGAGATGTGTAATGTTCTTAATTATAGGTTACCATTTTTTCCACTAAATTTACTCAGTGTTGCAGAAATAATAGTATTTGTTTCTGCCTTTTTTCCCCACAGTGATCAGCCAGTCAAATTCGAGCGGTCACGTCCAGGAGTGCAGGTCTCCACATCCTCCTTCAGTAGTGGTAAGAGCTTTTCTTCATCATGTGAAATTCCATTATGCAGATGGATGAAAACACCCCATTACTCAATATTATTTCTTGACCCAATCAAGTCAAAGTGTGCCTTTTTCCACACTGATTATGAAGCACAGGTAGGGGACAGTTAATATCCACTATAGCTTAATGCATCAGCGTTATTAATGGTAATGAATAAAGGCTTTAACTCTAGAAATGGTGTATGGGTGTTGTAATAATTACTGGAAAAGGATGATTATTGTTTAGCCCACTAGCCCTTAATGAAAAAAGTGCAAATACTGTTTTAAATGCAACTTGCATCACAATTTTGGATCCACAGTGATGATTTCTTTCTTGGCTGGATATGTTGTGGTCACCTCCATCTGATTCATTGTTTGCTATCTGTAGGTGGTATGTTCATGGCCACTGGTGGCACTGATCAAATGGTCAGGGTGTACTACCTTGGTGCTGAAACCCCTATTAAAGTGTCAGAAATGGACGCTCATACGGTGAGAATTCATCACCTGCTTAATTACTAAATTATTTTTGATGTACTTTTAAACAGTTTACTGTTTTCATGTTTTTAACTGGTTGTCTTTTTTGTTTCAGGATAAAGTCGTGGTGGTCCAGTTCAGCAATAACAGTGACAGGTGAGTGTGTATGATAGATAAAGAAGTAAGATAAGGTCCACACAACCTGTGAGCTCCCAAGAAGATATTTATTCACCACGATCTTCTTTGGAGCTCACAGATTGTGTCGACCATATCTTATTTTGTCATCCACTGTTTTTTGGGGGGATCCTGCACACCTTTTAACAACTGGATGTCTGTGTCATCACCTCTTTTCATGTGTATGATGGACAAATGTGAAGGTGCTTAACTTCTCCTGAGTTTACGCCTCTGACAATTGTATCTGTATATGTTTCTAGCCTAAGGTTTGTGAGTGGCAGTCGTGATGGCACAGCTAGGATCTGGCATTACCAGCAACAGGAGTGGAAGAGCATCACTTTGGACATGTCTGCCAGACTGCCAGGGTAAGAGTGTGAAAACAGTTCAATTGTTACCTGTAAATTATATAGTTTGTCAAGGCTGTGTTATATGACAGCCATACTTCCCAGTAGAGCTCCTGTTATTATGCAGATAAAGATTACAATCACGTTACCTGCAAAGTCAATAAATAAGTATTTTATATGAATTAAGACATTGGAAAGGCCTGTTTCTATTTACATTTTGAATTGATTTTGTGTAACCCGTACAAGCTCAAAGTTGATTATTTTTCTCCTTTTATTTAAAGTTGTTGCAATAATTTTCACAAAATGATGAAACAAAACCTGAAATATTTAGTAACATCTCAGCTTATTTTTGAGCCCAAGTGTACATAAATGCTTCTTATTTGTGTGTACTTTCCTTATTGTTTGATCAGATTGTTGTGTACTGAGGTGGTGTAAACAGGTTAGCATTGTGTGAGTCTTTTGCAGGGACCACCTGTGACATAACGTACACAGTACAATTTTCTCGTCAGTGTCAGAGATTCCATTCCTAAACACAAGTTACCCCACCTGCAAGTTTATTTTTTCCTGGAGTCTTTCTCCTTTTCAGAATTACTTTGTTCTGGATTGTGTCCCCGTTCCAACACACTTATTTTTGTTGGCCACATGTAAATGTTCTGCCTGCATCCATGCTCTGTGGAACAATTCTATATTACATCAGTTTTAATGGTCCACTTTCCTCCAGGAGTTCTGCTGCCAGTGGTGATGATAAGACCAAGCTGGTGGTGACTATGGTGGCATGGGACCGTGCAGATCGCACCATCATTACAGCTGTATCAAACTACCTGCTCAAAGTGTGGAACACATCGACTGGACAACTGCTGCATATTTTATCTGTAAGTGGCAGATGTGGGCATTTATTGTGCAGATCATCAAGATGAGAAGAATACACCTGAATGTTTGTACTCTTCCTTTTTAAGGGTCATGATGATGAGGTGTTTGTGCTGGAGGCTCACCCCTTTGACTCGCGCATCATGCTCTCTGCTGGACATGATGGCAACATTTTCATCTGGGACCTCGCCAAGGGAGTCAAGATCCGCAACTTCTTCAACATGGTGAGTGACCCTCAGTAATAATGTTTGACATTAAAGCCATTGTGCTCTGTGTTTTCCACTCTGTACACATTTTATCCTTTTTTACAGATTGAAGGGCAGGGCCATGGTGCTATTTTTGACTGCAAGTTCTCAGCTGATGGTCAGTATTTCGCTTGCACTGATTCTCACGGTCACTTGCTCATCTTTGGCTTTGGCTGCAGCAGACCATATGAGAAGGTAACTGGAAGATTTTGTAACTACCATTAATATGCCCATTAAAACATCTTATAATTTCTTATTCTGTACAGATCAGTGGCTTTTCATATTTCCACTTAAAATCCTAAATGTATATTTTTAGATTATTAAAACAAACATACTTGTCATCTTACTCAGATTCCTGACCAGATGTTCTTCCATACGGACTACCGACCTCTTATTCGTGACACTAATAACTACGTCCTGGATGAGCAGACACAGCAGGCCCCTCACCTCATGCCTCCTCCTTTCTTAGTGGATGTTGATGGGAATCCTCACCCTCCTCACTACCAGCGCCTGGTGCCAGGAAGAGAAAACTGCAAAGAGGACCAGCTAATACCCCAGCTTGGATATATGGCTAACAGTAAAACTGACCTTCTCATTGTTCATGTCATTTAGCATGCTTGTACTGTAGTTTGGCAAACCTTTTTGACAGATTCAAATCAAGACATGACCTTATTTTCTTAGGTGATGGAGAGTTGGTTGAGCAGGTACTTGGCCAAGAGACTGCAGAAAATGGAGAAAGCATATTAGACAATCTCATTCGGCAGCTGCAGAACGAGCAGGATGAGCGTCAAAATGCAGAACTGCAGGCTGAAGAAGGAGAAGGTATGTTTTGTTACTTACGCAAAGGACAGCTTTGGATAGATATTTACTCTTTTTTGCTCTTTTAAACTTAACTGTAACAGTCACTACTACTCATAGCCACACAAGTATTGCACTCTTAATATGTGCATTATATTGCATTATTAATATTGAGAATTTGATTCAGATTAAGTTAACATCCGGATGAAATTAATTTGAATAGCCAAGTAAAATAATTTTAGGCATGCAAATAAAGCCTTGTTCCAAATGCAGCCTTTCCCAATTAAGGCATTTAAGCTGTGTCATTATCACTGAGGCTTTAGGAGCATTTTTTGGACATGTATACACAACATATCCAGTCAAAATATGTGTCTCAGTGTTGGTTTTTACCAAACCAACTAACCAGAGTTTTGTAAGGCTCTATAAGAGATTTATGTCTAAAGGTACCACCCACATTTTTTCTTAGAAGAAGACACCCACCTACTTTTAAACAATATGAAAGACTTGGATATCATCAGGTTTTGGGATATGCGCAAAAATAGCAACTGAAGGAAGGAAATAAGGAACAGTCAGATAAGTCATTTGCAACTGGAAAATTAAAGTAACTGCCTTTAAAACTGATATCGGGGAATATTCATTTTCTTTAGTCATATAAATAGTTTAGTAAGAATACAGTTTTTACCCCTCAGTCAAAATGGATGGAGGGGTATTGTAATCATTTTGTTTCCTTTATAAAGAGAAAAACAATGTTTCGTTTATATCAACACTGACATTGTAAGTGATTACTTCCTTTTTTTAGTTGATGAAGCAGCTGAGGTAGTGGCATCCTCCCCAGCTGCAGAACCGCGCAGGAGTGGTCAGGTGGACGGAGTGTGGCAGATGCAGCACAATGCCTTGCGTAGTCAAGTGGCCACTGAGAGGGACCTGCTGGCCTGGAGCCGCAGAGTGGTGGTCAATGAAGTACCGCAAGGGATATTTAGGTGAGGCATTTCATTAGTCAAGGGCACTACAGGACACTGCAGAGAACCTAAGGAACAAACATTTTTAGTAAAGTGTTTGCATTCATGAAGACAATATTTTTCAGAGTCATGGAGGAGTGCAGACAAGCCAAAGGTGACATGGAATGTAGTCTGTACAATGCAGAGAGGAGGAAGAAACCACTAACTTGCACACCCAAGGTACTCACAATCAAAACAATTCTTATGTCCACAGTTGTCTTCACAAGTTGTTTCTACACTGGTTGTTTTTCATCCTGTTTCTGCACTTCATAGACTGTTCCAATGATTTCACGACGCTCCCTGCGACCAACTAAGAAGAAGCAGCAGCAGCGGCACGCCTATCAGACCCGCTCGGCTGAAGTTCGCCGCCTCGGGAGCAGACGAAGCTCCAGCAACCGACGTAACTCTGACAGTCAGATAGAGTCAGAAAGTGAAGTGGAAGTAAGTTATGCAGTCTCCGTTGTCCAGTGTTTGTAGAATTATGACTTAAACTTAAGAAGTTAAATGATTTATGTTTACAGAAAATGGAACATTTGTTGCAGAAGTCATCACACAAATTTTGTAGAAAAGCCAGAGCAACTCATAAAACCATTGGTATTAGGGGTGGTTCGGTACAGGCAGCCCACAGTTCGGTCCGTACCTCGGTTTTTGGGCCACAGTTTCAGTATGTATTTTGTGTGTAAAGAGAACAAGTTTTTCTTCCAAAATTATATTTTTATTTTGCTTGTCAGCAAAAACTGAATTTCACAGTAGGAACAAATTATATCACTGTACTGATTAAAATAACACTTTCTGTACTGAACAATTGAACCCTTTCTTATTCCTTGACTACTTGTGTACAGTCATATAAAAACAGGCACGTGCAGACATAAGGCCCAAAGGGGGCTTTTTTCAAATAAATAAATTCCTGTTCTGCATAGGGATGTAAAAGAAAACAGTGGTATAAAAACGCACGGTTATCTACTATACGGATTTCCTTGTAATAGCGTGTCACAGTATTTAAAAGGTAGTTACTGTGTAGACAATATGTTTAATCGTGGGTCGGGTCACGGGTCTAATTTATGCGGGTACGGGTCTGGAAATGTGGTGGACCCGTGCAGGACTCTGATGTGTGTTGAGTCTACAGCTGCATCTCTGTCCACTCTGTCTTACTGGGGAGTGGGGCTTCCCTGCACTGCATGCCACATGCATCTCCAGAAAGAGAGGGAGAGAGAGACTTGCTGGGGCAGACTTTTGCCGCCAACGTAAAATCAATTGCAAAACCAAAATCCCTAGGTTCATAAGGGCGGAGTGTCCCGTGCAGGGTGGACCGCATGGTACACGGTTTTCCTGATTACCGTTGCATCCCTAATTCTTATTGCTAATGGTGGTTTGTTTGTAATTCAGCAGGCAGCAGAACGGGGCGAGGCCAGTGAAGCCTCTTCTGATGGAGACGATCGTTGGCAAAGTGAGAGCAGCTCCAGGTAAATATCACAGATGGAGATATGCATTTATAATTATTAATAATGCAGTGATATATTGGCCATACATTGACTGTTATCATCAAATAGGATAATTTTCCATGAACCAGAGGTCAATGTTATATTAAAGGCTTCTTTCATTTAAACTGTGCTCATTCAAGATGGAATGATGAATTGCATAGAATTTTTAAACTTTTTTCCATATTGATGCTTTCTTTTTTTTCTGGCACAAGAACGGAATAAATAATAATGTAACCAAAATAAGAAATTAAAAGAGAAAACATTGGTCTTGGTCCAGAAACTCACAGTCCCTAGTAATCATATATATGCTGCCTCTTCCAAAACCTCTCTGTGCCCCTCAGCGATTCCTCCAGTGAATACTCTGATTGGACAGCCGATGCTGGGATCAACCTCCAGCCGCCCAAGCGACCAACCAGGAGGCCTGTGCAGCCTGCAGGTTACAGCAGCTCTGAGGAAGAGGAAGGTGAGGATAAAGGCAAAGAGGCCAAGAAGAAGAACAATGAAAGCAAGAAGAAAGCCAAACAGACCAAACAGGTGGGAAAATGTATCAGTCAACTCCTCTATTCATAGAGAAATTATATTTTGGTTGTGTTTCACTCAGTTTACATACTATGCCTTACTTACTCAGAAACCTACATCATCTCTGGCTGGACTTGATGCAGAAGAGTGGCTGCCCCCATCGTGGATAATGGAGACCGTCCCACGCCGATCTCCTTTTGTTCCACAAATGGGGGATGAGGTCAGAAGTGTACCTTTTGATATATAACATCAGATAAAAATAATTTTATCTGTATAGAAGTGTCATCATTAGATTTTTCTGTTCCCTTCCAGCTCATCTACTTCAAACAGGGCCATCAGGCCTATGTCAGAGCCGTCCGCAGGGCGAAGGCCTACAGCGTCAACCCTCAGAAACAGCCATGGAACCGACTCAACCTCAGGGTTAGTCACACTCCGATATAAAGACAATTATGTTATATAAAGGTCCTAAATTTCCTTTGGGAAATTACTTTTTCTCTTCATCCATTTTATGTACTGAATTTGTTTTGACATTTGTAAAATCAAGGTATCAAAAATTTAGGCACATCCAGTAATGTGTAATTTTCATGGTATTCATTCTGACATTCAAGCTCAGTTTGTATTTTACGTGGTCAAACTCTTTAACCCTCATTCCACAGAGATCTCCTTCAGCGCCTGAGCATTTATTGCTGAACTACAGTTCAGGCATACTACAATTGGAGCTGCAGTTCTATAGTTTAAGCCTTGTCTTGACACAAATTTCACAGAGTCAGGTATCATGTGAATGCAGTATTTGATATGTGTCTGATCAAGTTTTAAAAGACACAGATAACAAGATACAACCTGCATTTTTGCGGATGAAAACAATGGCAGCGTCACTGTGGTCAGATGAAAATGATAAGAATTCAAACTACTAAAATCACAGCTGAATTCAGATACAGTGGTGTAAATAATATCACTGTCTTCCATACCTCCACCTTTTAGACTTTCTCATGTAAAATCAAGTTCTATTCATATTCAGAGCAATTCTAATCTTTTATTACTCTGTCAGGGTTAATTTTGCAATAACAACCAGCTTGCTTTACATTATCTCACGTATGACTTGGCCTCTGACTAAAGCAATCAATAACTTGACCAAAAAAAAGTAGATTTATAAAATCTAATGCTAAAAAGTTGTCCATTAGATTCTTCAGTTGGAGCTGTATGTAGCAAAGAAACAGTCTGCAGTACTGAAAAAATAGGCCAACAAATGCTGTCGTTCACCAATACAAATCAAATATTCTATATATTAACATTGTATGTCTGCTACATTTTTGTGTGTCTCTTCAGGACCAGGAATCGGTGAAGGTAGTCGGCATTAAGTATGAAGTGGGACCTCCCACACTCTGCTGCTTAAAGCTGGCCTTCTTGGACCCAGTCTCAGGGAAAATGACAAATGAGTCTTTCTCCTTAAAGTGAGTGTTTAGTAATAAACTAAATAAATAACTGGAATCTCTCATTTATAGAACTGTGGTCATTTCACAATTGTTTGTTCCCATGTCTCTTAGGTACCATGACATGCCTGATGTCATAGATTTTCTGGTGTTGCAGCAATTTTACAACGAGGCTAAAGAGCACAACTGGCAACCAGGTTTGTCAATCTGCAAATTTCTCTTGACATGTTCTTAATCTCATATTTGGAGACACAAATTTTTTTCAGTCTGTCACCTCTTTTTGCTCTCCAGGTATGAGGTTCCGCAGCATTATTGATGACGCCTGGTGGTTTGGATTCGTGGAGGACCAAGAACCTCTGCAACTGGAGTATCCAGACTCCCTGTTTCAGTGTTATGCAGTAAAGTACGTCACACTTTCTTTGCATTACTCGGTTTGTGTTAATACAGTGTTCATATATGCTGACCCAGTGTCACTTCATATCAAATTGAAATCAGAGAAGACATATGAATGCCTTTACACATGTGGCTGAAACTTTTGTTTGATCAGATGGGATAATGGTGAACGGGAGAAGATGAGTCCCTGGGACATGGAGCCTATTCCAGAGGAAGGTCAGTACTGTTCAAATGAGAATTTCATCTGGTATTAAACCCATGAAATGAATTATATAATGGTTTCACCCTGAGCGCCACTGCTGGATATCCTTCGTGTGAACGCAATATATAAGACAGATTTGGTTAAATTTCTTATCCTTTGATAACAACATAGGAGTCCCCTAGTGGAAGAACCCTGTCGATTTCAGCTTCTCTATTTTAGTTGCTCTATTTAGCTTTAGTTGAAAATCAGTTTTTTGGACATAAATCAAGCAATAATAGGCAGATTGAGATAAAATTGGTTGATATTGATCATCTTACAAATGTCCATTTTCTTATGGTGTCATTTTCATTTACTAGGTAAAATTTTGTAGGGAAAACTTGGTTCTCTGACCATTATTCTGCCACTATCAGGACGATTATCGATCTTCAGGCCACTACTTCAAGTTTACATGATGTCATATTTTACACTAGGAAGTGTGTTTTGTTCCAAATGGTTGGGGGAGTGGAGGATTGGGGGGATCTCGGGGATTTACCCTTGCTGTCAGCCTCCGACAGCATAGGCCTCGTTTCTTTTACTGTAATGGTGTTTTGGCTGCAGACAAAATGTCAGAAAATTTTGTTCTTTCTTTTTATACCAAAAAAAATCACATAAATGGAGTAGGCTTTGTGACAATAACTCTAGATTGAAAATCAGTATTGTTGGTTAATTGTTGCCTTTTTACATAAATATAAAGCTAGTGTTGTTCATTAATACTTGCTCAATGCAAAATTGTTCATCCATTTTATCATAACATTTTTCCTTGGATCTTCAGAGAGGAACATTGAAGGTTGTTATAATAATAATATAATACTAATAAGCTTTATTTATATAGCACCTTTCATACAAAAATTGTAGACCAAAGTGCTTCACATTGATTAAGAATTAAAATACAATTTTAAGACAGGGGTGAAATAAGAAATACATTAAAATTTTTATTACAAAAATTATAAAAGTACTGGAAATTATATTCTAGGCCTGTTAAATTACTTACAGAAAATGTATCCTCTAGTTTTGTTTTCAACTGGACCCATGTTTACTCTAAGTTTGACGCAGCAGCATATATTTTGCAGAGAAACTGATGTGTCACTTTGTATTTGTGATGTTAATAGCTGCATTACCAGAGCAGGTTGGAGATGGGGTGGAGGTGGCTGAGGAGGAGTCAATGGCTCTGCTCTACAGGCCTCAGGAAGGAGAATGGGGGGCACACACCCGGGACGAGGACTGCGAGAGAGTTATATATGGCATCGATGAGCTGCTCACACTAGGTATGCCAACAGCATTCTAGACTATAATATCTTTATTACAGGAGAAACAGTGTGAACTCATGTTTTTCTGCTTGTCCATAGATGTAGCCAAGGCTTTTGCATCACCAGTGAATCTGCAGGACTACCCTCTGTACTGCACTGTGGTGGCTTACCCTACTGACCTCAGCACCATCCGCAAACGACTGGAGAACCGCTTCTATAGGTACTGCACACATTTCACAGCAACACCCCAACCCCAGTCCATCTTTTCCTATCTGCTAGAGTTGATGTGAATGTGTATACATTTGAAGTCAAAGTGCTGAATCTCCTCTTCTGCAGGAGGATCTCTGCATTAATGTGGGAGGTGCGTTACATTGAACACAACGCCCGCACTTTTAATGAGCCCCAGAGCCCCATCGTAGCAGCCGCCAAGGTGGTGACTGACGTGCTCCTACACTACATCGGGTAAGAAGATCGAATAAATGAACAGGACACACGGTCTGATACTGGCTGCTTATCACAAATCTAATGTGTCAGGTTATTTGTGTCCTCCAGAGACCAGAGCTGCACAGACATCCTGGATCTATATCACAAACTGAAGTTTGAGATCAGCAGTGGAGAAGAAGCTGAGGTGAGACAAATGTAGAGCTTAGTTTTTCTAATTTGATATCCCTTTTATATCAGCCATAGCATCTTTTTGGATTGTATCGCTCGGTGTAATGGTAATGTGGGTTTTTGTGTTTCTCTGCAGGCTGATGTGGACGTAGACTCTGACACTCCAGGGACGTCCACAGGTCATCGGGTAAGAGAGACAGAAAAAGTCTGGTTTTCCACCTTAATTTATCCAGACAAGACATCATAGGGGCAGCGAAACTCATCCTTGTCAACTGTCTGGGTTTAGAAGGAAAGAAGCTGTTTTTAAAGGTGGTGATGGGTGATCACATGATCTTACCTCCTGATGGATCTTTCACATTCAAGTTATGGATTGTGATTGAAAAAAATTTGGTCAGACTGGCCACTTCAATAGAGAGAATGTATATTCATGATAATATACATATTCATTGTTTATCCTGTTCATGTGCTGCCTCTTGGCCAAGTCGTTATTGGAAATGAGAATCAGTTCTCAACTAACTTACCTGGTAAGATAAGTCAATAAAATACTTGTTCTTTCTGCCAGAGAACCAACCCTAATTCAAAGAAGCGTGGCGTGATATTGGATGTGAAAGCATGGCGAGCCCATTGCCGAGAGCTGCTACGTCGAATGATAGCTTCTCACGATTCAGAGCCATTCAGACAACCTGTGGATCTTTTCGAGTACCCGGTAAACAGTTTGCAGCCAATTATCAATTAGAAAGGCATGTCATGAGTATACAGTTACAGGCAGCAGTCAAACTGAAACACATAACTCATGTACACAAACATTTCTGTTATTTGTTCAGGACTATCGGGAGATCATTGACACTCCCATGGATTTGGGTACGGTGTCAGAGACACTGGTGGCAGGGAACTATGAAAATCCAATGGAATTTGCCAAAGACGTACGCCTCATTTTCAGCAACTCTAAAGCATATACACCAAACAAGAAATCACAGGTGAGGGGGAAGCAGAGGAAAATTGGAACAAAACCAGTCAGCAGCAGTGATCTGCTTTAGTAGTAAACTGATGTTTAATGGAATTGTTTTCTGTTCAGATTTACACCATGACCCTCAGCTTATCGGCCTACTTTGAAAAACACATCATCTCTGTCATCTCCGACTACAAGTCTGCCATCCAGAATGAACGACGAACTCGTCAGAGGCTCAATTACAGGGATAGACTGCACAATGGAGGCAACTCACCCACCATGAGTCCATCCCCAAGGTACACACACTCATCCACAAAGCTCTTACTTATGGCTCCACATAATCTAATATCCTTTTCATTACAGTACACAGTCTCTGCTGCTCCTGGAAGTATCTCCACTGTGTTGCTTTTAATTTCAGGCTTGTTTTGAACTCTACACACAGCATTCTATATGGAAAACATGTAGTTTATGGAGTTAGTCTGAAACCTGGATTATAATGATGTCTGAAATGGTTATAAGTTGTAGACATGCTGAAGTTGTAACTTAAAATGTTCTTTTTTTTCCCCATATGTCCAGCCCTAAAGGGAAGCACAAGTCAGGGAAGGTGTCAAAGCCAAAAAAATCCCAGGCCTCAACGAAGAATCGTTCTCAGAGATCATATCAGGGTGAGACTGCACTGCTTCCAATCTTTCTAAATGTTTCTGTTAACTCTTATGTTAGAAGCTCTGATGGTGAAAAATTATCTTCTAACTAAGCATGAGGGAACCTGTGGACGTGGGAGTCTGACCTGGGTTTGTTTTTGGTTTTAGGGATACCCTTACACAACTTTTATATAATATTCTGCTTCTCGGAACTTTAGTAACATTATTAAGGCAAATTTTATGGCATTACTACTTTTCTTTACATATATAATCAACATAAGTTTTAATTCACGGTGCTGTAAGATAATTGTGTTTATGAGGCAGTAACACCCTCCTCCACAAGCAAGTAATTATGTTAGAATTGTGTTATTGCATTAGTGTTGATACTCAATGTTGTTTTGTGAATAAGCAAAGTTTCCAGAACTGGTTGAGAATCACCACTGTCCTTTTACTGTTTCAGCTCAGCAAAGCAGTAGTGTAGCAGATGAAGAGGACATCCAGCCTTCTTCCCCAAGTTCAGGGACAAGCAGCGACAGCAGAAGCCAAGGGCCACATCGTGTGACCCGCAGCCAGTCCACACCATTGAAGAAATCAGGTATCCAAGCAAAACACTGTACTGACATGTAGGGCTGTGTCATAGAACCACAGTTAGACTCTTTATGAGGTAGGTAATGTCATAATACCTATGACAGTATTGCACATTCTCTGTGAAGATCAAATGGAGTTGCATGAATTTTTTTGTATTTTCAAAACCTGATGTGGGTCTGTGCAAGTGCTGAAAACAGGGCTACACCTCAACATCGTTCACTGGTATCAGGGCGATGTTTTTTTATTCTGCGAAGTAAAGCTATTCATAACAGACAGATTACCTTTGGAACAGTTTACAATTTTAGGTTTGTATCACATAAAATCGGTACGACCAGATAATATTACGTATTGTGTAAGTTTAGAATAAATAATTTAACTGACCACATGGCAACTGATAAATTAAGGCTGTTCATATTTGTTACACAGATATATCAATCTACCAGGAATTCCATCTGTTCATTCTGTCCTTCCAAGATTTTTGTCACACCGATTTCTCGGACACTATTCACTCAATTCTTTTCAAATTTGACGCACATGTTCTTTACCACTAGGAGTGGTGCAGTATACAGTCTGAAGGCTGAATGTAAATTTGGGTTTTGTTTTGTTTTTTTGCATAACTTTTTGAAAATTTCAACTTCCAACCGATTTCTCTGACACTTCACTTGATTCTTTTCACATTTGTCTGTACATGTGCTTTTTTCAAAATTTTTGTGT
>JAPTYQ010000007.1:15460669-15473703 GCA_029814465.1 Ostorhinchus cyanosoma
ATCCACTAATCCTGTCAATACATGTAAATAATTGATATAAAATAGTTTGTCACCTTTTGATGCTCATCAGATATGACCCATTTAGACATTCAGAGGCTCCGTAGTGAACGTGAAAACACTGTCATCTTGATTCACCAGTAAAACCCGTGGAGTTGGATCAGTGACAGTGGATGGACACACTTGTTTTGTTCAGTTATTGATAGATTGGACTTTTTCCTCAAGTTTTCTCTGTTTTTGGTATGATAACCCTCAAATGTAATCTCAGCATGATGATTAAAGTACTTGATCAGTAAAATGCATAGGAATATATCAGATTTTCACTGAATTAACGCAAAATGGAGAGGATAATATTACGATAAATAGTGATAAATCACATAAGAAAGGATTAAATAGAGAGAAAATGTAATATATGAATCCTCACAAAAGTAACACTGGGTCTTATGGGTTAAAAATAAATAAATCTGACAGAACAAGTTGATTACAAAACTAATCTGAATACATATACTGTGAATATTTAACAGGTGGTTAAAAATCTTAACATGTGAATAATGACAGGTATAGCTCTAAGTGACATTATTAGGCTCCAAGAAATTATAAAGTAATGAAGAAAATGTCAGGAAACTATTTAACCTAACCTCACTCAGTTTGTCAGATCTGCAAGAATATGAGATTTAAAGACATAAATACACAATCATGGTTCATAAAAAGTCAAGAGTCCACACAAAGAGCAGCTGTGTTATGTTTATTGTCACAATAACAAAAACTGAAATGACATTACCAGGAATATTTTCATTTGTCTATAAGTCAAACATTTCCTACGATACACGACATATCCAAAGTCTCTAGATAGATACAATCATAACGTACTTTAAAGCTACATATGGCACTACTGCACACAGTATTTTATTTGTGTTTAATTGTAGATTCACAAACATCTTTATTAACAACAGGAAGGTGCATTTACACTTGTGCTTCAGTGTCAGATTCAGTGTCAGCAGTCCACATATCCTAACCGGTGCATGTTTTTTTATGTTACAATACTGAATACACAGAGCTATGCATACACAATGAGCACAACACACAGGGACACAGTGCTGTGACTGCTGTCTGCATCCAGGACTGCTTAAAGAATTCAAATGTGCAGGAAGGTTTTTGCACACAATGACAGGCATAACCCCCACAGAACTGACTTTCACTATGTCCACTACAACAAACAACTGTCACCACTTAATACACACAGAAAATCTACTCAGATCTGGAAGATTGAGAAAGTTACTTTAAAGGATACGTCCTCTCTTAAACAAAATGCAACATGCTTTTATGGAGTCACTTCATTCAAGGTTTGCCAACACACACAGGATTTTACTCCAAAATTAAAGATGCTAATACTTATCAATACACAGTTAAATATGCCAAAGAGGCAAGTCTTTACTTTTTTTTTGTTAGAATAAGAGAACGTTGACAAAACACAGGTAAGTTCACAAGATGGATGTATACAAACCTTAGTTCACCTCTCATGTGACTACAATTAAAAAAGCTGTACCAAACCCCGTCTTCGACCCTATCGTGTATCATTCAGTGACTAGATCAAACCTGAATTTCTGAGTAAAATGGTGGATTTCATGTTTGGACCAATGGAAATTAGGTGTCTACGTTCACAAAAAGAAGATCATGGAAGTACCAGAGCTAAAGTGCTAAAGTACGCTGTCAGTAAATGTTCTGTTTCTGTACAGTGGATACAAAGGTTTAGTCACAAACTGAAATTCACTCCACAGAGGATGAAAATTCACTTACAGCTATGCAGGTTTATAGAAACATTAAAACGCTCATTATTCAAACCATACCCAGATCATGATTTTAGTTGTCATTAGATATGTTTTTATATGCTAGATACGTTTAACTGGTAGCCATAAAGAATTATTACATTACAACTTTCTTCTTAACAGCCATAACTGGGCTGAAACAGTCCGGGCATATCCGTGAACTCCTCTGTCAAAGTGGGCTCTTTCTTTCCTATCTGAAAGTCTCCATCTTGAAAGGGCGACCTGCTTCGCCTTAAGACTCCTTTCATTTCTGAACTTTAGCGTTCATGTCATAAGCAGGAGGGATTTCAAAGCATTAAACAACACTGCGCCCATGGTTGCTTGTTGTTGTAAAAGGAACATTTGTGCCTCTGTTTGCAGAGCACCATGCTGAAAAGAATCGGCCTACATGCCTCCCTGTGGGCATGTCACCGTAGCTACACCAGGCCAGTCTGCATGTGGACGTGGAGCGGGTAGGGGTGATAGACGAGCGGGGGCTGGGCCTGAGTAATAAAGTAGCTGCTGTAAATCGGTTCTGTCATGTACGGTGCTGGCTGATAGAAACAAGTGACGTTGGCCGTGTTGGGGATGGCGTTCTGTTCACCCAGAACCCTCAGAGCCAGAACCGTGATCATATTGAGTGTCTGTCTCCTCTCGTGTCCCATCAAACAGACAGTGCTTTCATCAATCACACGCCTCAACGTCATCAGGTAGTCGTATTTACTCGTCTCCTCGTTGCCGATGAAATGGCACTGGAGGTAGGCCTCGATTTTACGCTGCTGCTCACTGACGTCAGGGAAGTCAATGAAAAAGCGGGAGCACATGTAACGCTCCAGAGACTTGATCTCAGTCTCGCTGGCCGGTCTGAAGTTCCGTACCAGCAGGTCGCTGTATTTCAGCAGACCACCCCCTCGGATCTCCTCTGGGTTGTGGGTGGCGATGAGGCGGTTCCGGAGGTGATCCAATGCCTGGTTGAAGTCTCCGTACATACACTCTGCTTCCACAGTGAGGGTGGGTTCCCCAGCTGCCCCGGTCCATGAGCCGGACCCTTGGACGGCCTCTGCTGGTTCAGTTTTCTGTTCAGCAGCAGGTTCTGTGGATTTGTTTGCTACACATGTGCTGCTCGGAGTCTCTGAGTCAGGAGGCTTCTTTGCGTGTTTTGGCTTTACAGTTTGTTCAACATTTTCATGCGATCCAGCTTCTTCCTGAGGAGCAATATCTGGGTTACATGTGGGAGTTGTGAGGGCCTCTGCATCCTCCGAAGTCTCTGGCCTGGAGTCTTGTACACTGTCCAACAAAGCAGGCTTTTGCTGAAGTGGTTTGGGTATTTCTATGGGAGGAAAGAGCTGTGTTGTGAGATCTGACAAGTCAGTCAGTAAAGACCATTTCTCAGGGAGCTGTTGCTTACTAATGAGTTTTCGTGACATTTTTCTTTGTAATTTGGGCGAGGGGCAGTAGTCAGGTACGATGTCCTGTGATGTGCTGCACGTTTTCTTAGCTGGAGGAGGAAAGGAGAATTCCAGATGTAAATCTTGTAAGCCTGAAGTGTTTTCAGTCCTCTGGATAACCGAGTCTACTTTAAACTGAGTAATGTCTTCATATTGGTCTATTTCTTTTGAGGCTGTCTTTTCTGTGTGCGTTCTAGATGGTGGTGGGGAGGCCTGTGATTCAGATAGCTCTTCATTACTCTGAAGCTTTAAGCACGTATGTATCATCGCAGGATCCCTGACTTCTGCAAATAGAGTTTTAGGAGATGAAACTAAAGGATAATCACTATGGAACTGGCCTTTCTCCTCTACATTTTCTTCACATAGCTCAAACACAATGTCCTCTTCTGAATTAACGTCCTCAATATCACCCACATCCTCTTCCTCCCGCTCTGGCGGCGACTGCAAGTTAACACTATCAGGTGCTAAAACCTGCTCCTCCTCAGGCTTTCTATCTACATTCTCAGCCTCTGCATATGACAGCTCATTCTCAAGCGCAGCAACGGCTCCATCCGTACACTGAGTTTCTTCACTGGTTGCCATTTTGGAATCTTTCTCAGTGTCTTCTTCTACATCCTGAGGAATGGTTGCTTGCTCTTGCTCTTTGTTTTCATTCCCGCTGTCGCATTTTGACACGTTTTCAGAATTCAGTGTCAAATTCACCCCCTGTCTCCTTTCAGTTTCCCAGTAAGACTCCAGCATTCGATCTAAAATAATCTGAAAGGAGTCCACGCTGAACTCAAACTGTCTTCGTAGGGAGCTGACAAACCTCAGCCCCACAGTTTTAGCTCTGTTGTTCGACAGAGAAATGAGGCTCCATCTATCATGCTCATTGAACACTTTGACCATCTTTTGCACATATGCCTCTTTCATTGTCAGGCAGGTAATTTTTCTTCTGTTAACTCCACAGGGGAGGAGGTCTCGGAGGCTGCCCAACACCACCTCCTTAATCACCTGAAAATCCTCCTGTCTGGGCAGCTCCACTCCAAAAATGATGTCTAAATCTCTGTAGCCCAGACCGTTATCCCTCACCAGGACATGACTTGCAGTTGCACCATTAAGGCGTATATCTTTAACCTGGATATCTCTTTCGACGAGCCGATCCTTCACCACACGGATGATGTCTTTAGCTCTCAGCTGCAAAGTAGGAAAATTTCCACGTCCATGGATTGGGATGACTTCAGTCAAAACCTTGTCCAGAGCCTGGATTTGGTCAAGGGTTAAGTTATGGAACCTCCTCTCCGTTTGAAGCTCCATCAGCCTTTCCTTAAAAATAAAAACAAAAAACACAGACATCTAACATTCATATCAAATAGATCAGGCAAGAAAGAGTTAAAGTTTAAAGCAATGCATCAGAAAACAGACTGTATAATCTAGAAACCATCTTTTTAGAGTATCGTACTAATGGAGCAGCTTTGCCCTTTTGTCTGCTGTGCGAGCTGCCCTTTTCAAATGGCAAATCAAAACATTTTTTCTTCACACATTGCCTGTTTTCACCGTGCCAGTCTCCTGTCTACACGCTTGATCCTTAGGAATATTTTCGCCTCATTTGTTTACTTAAAGGTGCTGGAAAACATCTGCATTTTCCTCTGCTCATCAAGTTAACAAATTCAAAACTATTCTGAAGGTTTTTGTCACAGATATAGTCCCCATTGGACCTTTAAACTGGCTGTATCTCCCACGCTAAACCTGAAGTGAAGTCACCACTGTCTTGTACTTTCATGTCAGTGGTAAAGTCAGCTGGTTTGATACCAGTAGGTGGCAACAGTGTTGTATTAAATAGCTCACTTAACTGAGAACCACAGATAATCACATACTAAATGCTATATTATATGCTAATGGTAATGCAATGTAACTAAATTAATTTTAATGTTGACCTGCCTTCTTATTTGATAGCTTTTGAAACAGGCGACTGCAAATGTGCAGCCACATTAGTGCCTCAGAACAGAATTGGATTCCTCAAATTAATGACTCCAGGATTGTCATAATAAAATATGTTTGCGTCAAACTGATGCAGAGAACAAACATATGACTAACAAACTATAATAAAGGACAAATGCGCTTTATTTAGAACCCACCCACAATGCATTGTGAGCCTTGAAAGGGACTTTTTCAAACAATACATTCCAGAAGCATTATGCACATCATCAGCTGATAGTTAAGTCACTTGACTTGTCGTACTCAATAAACATTCAGCAGTCAGTCTTAAAATTCCTCTATCGTCATATGGCAGTTATTCACTTTGCGGCATTCATTCATTTTAAGGGAAACAGGTCCATGTGTCAGTGATTGAGAGACAACCTGGTTAAAACATCTATAGAACACATGCTGGACAGGTCTACTAATACTGCATCTGTGCATTATATTATGTAAAAAAAAGGTTCTTTCATCTCATACCCAGCAAAGCATATCATATCATGCTGTGCTTATACAATAAACTGCGTAACACTGATAATAATGCTGCTATTAAACAGCTTGCTTTCGATTTCTGCTGTTCTATCATCTCAAAGCAGCATTTAGAAAAACTGTAGAATCCACAGGGTGCTTTAGAAGATGAATGTGCAAACAATGTCATATTGCCCACTGTATATCATGCACTCAAAAAAGTGTGGCTGTATTTTCTCAGTTATCCAGCTGATATCACAGTTTACTGATATCTCCAACTACTCCATCATTTATATTATTACAAGACTGTCAAACCCAACAGAGGTCCAGTCAGTCAAAGAAACTGAAAAGGTGTAGATGTACTTTTATAGAATAACATTAGAAACTTTCTTGCACAAAATAGGCCTAGTTAAACAAGTCCATGTCTGAAGCATTAAAACGCACTGCAGGTGTGTGTGTGTGTGTGTGTGCGTGTGTGTGTGTGCGTGCGTGTGTGTGTGTGCATGTATGTGTGTGTATGTGTGTGTTTATTAAGGAATCTATAAGGACACCATAAAGACGCATTGTTTTATTTTTATTAATGTATGAATTGTGGCCAGAATTATTTAGGAGCTTGAATATTTTATAACCTGCATATGTTTGGTTTGTTGGACTATTATTTATAATAATTATTATTTTTTTTTTAGTAACATTTCACCTGTGTCCAGGTCGTCCTGACCTGATGATGCTGATACTGAAAAACAGCCGCACGTACGTCATCATGTGCTGCGTGCAGCAGATGTAAACAGTCTGCTGTAAATGTCAACATGAATCGGTCATTAATAGTGTAAATGTGAGGGGAACACATGGCCCACAGCAGCCTCTAGTGCATCTCTGGGGTTACATCAGCTCGGTCCTGCAGCAGGACTGCTCTCCTGCCACTTGGCTTCTTTATAGATAAGACTATATGAGTCATACAGCTACTGAATGAAGCATCACTCGTTGGCTCTCCTGATTTTTCCCTGTGCGCAAAAACGAGTCAAAATGCATCACTGAAGGTGGAGTTTAGGTTGTGAGATTCATAAAATATTTATTAAGGAGAGGTAAAAAATAAACTGCATTATAAAATATTATAGGCTTCCCAATATGATTGAACCTATATAGTCATATAACGATAGGCATTTATAAACACTGCCATGACCAGCAACAATGAGCCCAGGCCACACTGTTTTCCTGCATTCAGGATATTTTGTCCATCACTCAACTCAAAACGCGCATGCATCAACTGCGTTAAGTAATCCAGTAATTAGTTCAACATCAACACATCCTACTGGGCATTTTGATTCATTTTTGCCTATAAGTTAACATTCTATGCAGCCTAAATGAAAAGGCAAATATTTAGGCTGAAACTAAATGCAAGACAGAAAAACAGTGACATTAAGGGCAATTTGACAATGAGACACACAACAGCCGCACATTTTTTTTAATTTAGGAAAACTCACCTGGTCTGTAGCCAAATAAAAATGAAAACTAAATCCAGAGTAGACACGCAGTCTAGAACAGAAACAGTGAGATATCCAACAGGTTTATCCGACCCCGCTGGAGAGGTTGATGTTGAAGTTAACACGGACTGTTTCCTCAGCACAGGAGCACTGTTTCCATGGCAATCAGGCGTCACGAAATTTACGGTAAATCACGACGCTCGTTGTCTCAGTAACTACCAAGTGACAGCCGCTCAAGTTTCAAACAAACAAGCCACCTCGGTGTCTTCCACACGCATGTTTACAGTTCGGCCCAAAGTTTTACTTTTATTAGAGTACACAGAGCAATAAGAGGCTGAAGTACCGGCGTGCCACCGCACTGCCGAGCTGTTGCGGGGTGAACATCACATCAGACGGAGTGAGTCATCCTCTCTCCCCGCCGTGATCCACACCGTAAATCTAATCATCAATCAACCGCTCTCACCGCCCACCGCTCAGCCGGTACATCCCCACAACACATCCCCAACGCACCGCGCTCTCACAAGGAATACACACATTCACCTAAAATGTCGATCAAACCATACAAAGTTTGTTTTTTTAACGGAGAATGTCTGGTGTTTTTTTCTTTTGATTCACATTTTGCAGAGGAGGGAGGGAAAGCTCCCCCGTGACGTTGAACGGAATACCGCTACCACGTGATCCTGACGTCATTGATATTTTGGTAAGAGACCCGGAAGTGCAGAAACAGGCGAAGACCGAAACCCGAAAGACTGAAGTTTTCACCGCCGAGTTTTACCTCAACTGTCGGCATTTTCGACAGCTTTGTGTAAGGATTCGATCGTGTTGTACTTGGATCCACAAACAGTCGCCTCAACATGTCAAGTATGGAGAGTATCCTTTAATATTCGGGTAAGAAAGCTCCGTAACGCTGTGGTGTAACCCTGGTGTAAACAGGCTTCATGACCAAACACAACAGTCGGATTCGATTTAGGAGTTTTTGACATGTGAAACCTATCGATAATGTTTATAACTGACGACTGACATTAGGGCTGTGTTATTTGTAGACCGGTGTATCTGTCTGTCAGTCAGGCGTCGGACCACGGGACAGAGCTGCCCCGAAGGCCTTAAAGTCAACAATACATGTAAATGCAAACACTCGGTTGTTTAGCCCTTTGCTTCTATCTGTACAAGGGATACACAGGAAGTGAGGAATATCAGCCGTGTATTTCGATTTTATGTGTTTTATCAGATTACCTGCTTTATCACGGCTAACTTCCCTGAAAGTTAACCCGGAACAACACGCAAATTAAGAGCGGATTTCTACAATCTGTCAGTAATTGTGAGGCTAATGCAGCTTTACCCCTTGATTTGTGTTTAACTAAACAACGTACTTTAATGTACTTCAACCTTAAACCTGTCCAGCTGGAAAAAGTACAGACTTAAATCCAGTATACTGAGTTAAGGAACTGCTCCAGGACAGCAGACAGGCTCACCATGTGATAGTAATTTTGTTTTTGTTTTGTTTTTTTTTTATTTAAAGGGATTCCTTAACTTAGTATCTATTAATATAGAACTTACTTGTGCACTAAGCAGAATGCAAGCATCTTGATGTTTCCTTTATTAAACCATAAAAAACCCAATATCACCATCTGTGGCTGAAGTGGCTATTTTCCAAAAAAATGTTCAGTAACCTCTAATTCTACATGTGCTTTAAAAAGTCAGGTAAAGTAGAGTTAATCAGATTGTCAGTGGTACTACATAGGTCTTATTAGGACATTCTGCTGCTTCATAATGAATGTGTTTAAGATGTATATTCATTACAGTTTCCTAATTTGAGCTAATAAATGGCTCTAACTTGGATTGGAAAGGTTCGATGTGGACATGAATTTTTTTGGAAGACTGTAATATATGTGTTTAACTTTATAAATAAGAAAAATGTTTCTATAGGCTGCACTTTAAAATACCAGACTTACAGTATTTTTATGCTCATAAATTCATTTATCTCAGACAAGTAAATGTAAGATCGTGACATTAAATGAACCTACTAAAACAGATGTTTTCTGAAATCAGATAATGTTTCACGCTTAATGCTAACTAATATGATAGAAATACTGTAGAAAAACCTGTATTAGTTTGTTCTAGGTCTGTGAGACACTAGCATCACCAAAAACAAGATTTGTGACCATTTTAAGTGGATGTAAAGTATTAACAACAGGTTTTTATCATTTTTTTTCATCTTTTTCTTCATGGAACATGCAAAATTACATGATTATTGATGTCATGTACAACTGATAAATATTAAATGGTGTACTTCATAAATATCTGATCATAATTTCAGAAACAAAAGAAATAATAGTGGGTTGATTTTTAAATTGAAAATCCACACTGAAAAAGGACATTTTACTCCTCATAAACAGCACATACAAAATATATAAGTGACATGATTTTTCCTTCTCACTTTGCATGTATACACTTTGCATGTAGGCAGGTTATAAATGTTTCTGAGTGCAGTGAAAAAAGCACAACTAAAAGTCTTAATATAGTAAAATATAATAAAAGCCTCAGGGTGAGGTTTGTATTATTACCCATCTGCTCCTGTATCTAATTGAGAAATTCTAAACTCATTATCTTTCAATATAACATTGGTCCTTTGCTATGTGTTTATCCTCAAGGCCCTCTTCTATTTAATGTTTATGATATATTTAGTTTTATGACTCATTGTTACAGAGAGGAAATTGCAATGATTACAATGAAGTGGTTTTGAATCTTAATCTACACATTTCCAAAGAGTTAAACCAACTCCGAAAATGTTTTGCGATCTTATACATGCAGTAAATGTCCAAACCTTTTCTCCCACCAAAACAACAACACTGATTAAAAATGGTCTGGAAGTATTTGCTGTTTTTGTTTGGACTTTATCTTTAACTTCCCATCTCAGAACATCTCTTCAATTTAAAATTTGCTGCCAAAGAGCTCCAAAGAAACTCTAAGAAATGTGACAAAGAGGAGAAAGCAGAGAAGGTTAAAGTCAAAAAGGTAAGTAATGTTTCTATCGTTGTAGCAGAACCTAATTCAAGTGGTGTTTGGTGCAGAAAATGAGGTCAAACTGTATTTCTGTTTCCTTGCCAGGCCATTCAAAAGGGGAATATGGAAGTTGCAAGGATCCATGCAGAAAACGCCATCAGACAGAAGAACCAGTCGGTGAACTTTTTGAGGATGAGCGCTCGGGTAGATGCGGTGGCAGCAAGAGTGCAAACTGCAGTTACAATGAACCAGGTACCGAACAAGCACTTCACAGCCCGAAGATTTACAATTCAGTCGGTACTGTATATGGAGAATCTTGGTCTTCATTTTTCAGGTCACAAAAAATATGGCTGGAGTTGTGAAGGGCATGGATAAAACTCTGCAGAGTATGAATCTGGAAAAGGTAAAGTGGACTGAACCCATGAAATAAAACCACCTTTACCGCAGGAACGTCTAAGCACAGTCTTATAAGTATTTATTTGTTTAGATTTCAGGCCTTATGGACAAATTTGAGCACCAGTTCGAGACTCTGGATGTTCAGACTTCCCAAATGGAGGACACCATGAGCAGCACCACAACGCTCACAACGCCACAGGTACATTTGTCTGCTCACTTATAATGCTCCTCTGAATTTACAAAGACATTATGATGGTTTTCTATCTACATCCACTACTACGTGAATATAAAGTGGTCATTGTGAACATGGTTATTCATGTGGATCATATTTACCTTTCAAAGCCTTTCATTCCACTCTTCCTCATTTGGTATTTGATTGCTGTTTTCTATTTTATATCCCTATTTGTTGCTTTTGATTCAGTGTATGTTGCAGTCTCCTTACAGGGCCACATATCCACTAAATATTGCATTTACTTATTATTGACACGTTTTCTTCAATATCTCAGTATTTTTATGAATTCTCTGCATTTTGAGGTTTTTTAAAGCACACATTGTTTTAAAGATTATAGACTGTGAATCTAATATGTGTTTTTCAGAACCAAGTGGAGTCACTGCTGCATGAAATGGCAGACGAAGCAGGGTAATGTGTTTTTTGTTGTTTTTTTTTTTAATATCCTCTTTGTGAAGTTCTATGAATAACACGGGCAGGTTTATGACAGTGTTTGCATCATTTTTAGGTTGGATTTGAACATGGAGCTTCCTCAGGGACAGACGGGATCAGTGGGTACCAGCGTAGCCTCTGCAGAACAGGTACACTTCAGCTTCTATGTTTTCTTTGTCTTAGTCCTTTTCCTTTTTTGTCTTCTCTTCTTCATCCATGTGGTGTTCTACTTCATCTCCTTTGTTTTCTTCTTCCTTTTCATCTTTGTCTTCATCTGCTTGATTCATCTTCACCTTCCTTTTCTTCCTCTTCATCTCTATCTCCATCTTTCTTTTCTGTGTCTTTTCCGTTCTATTTTTTTTCCTATCCAACCTCTTGTCTTTTTCTTTTGTCTTTATCTTCTTCATCTTCACAGTCTTCCTCATCTCCTTTCTTTTCTCATTTCTTTTCTTCCTTTTTCTTGTCTTTGTTCTCTTTGTCTTCATCTTCTTAGTTTTCTTCATGTTTGTCTTCATTTTGTCTTTCCTTCACCTCTCTTACATCTTAGTCTTCATCTCTTTCTTCTTGGTCTTCTCCCTCTTGGTTTTCTTCTTTGTCTTTTTTCTTCTTTTATATTCACTAATTCTTGCATTTTTGTTTACTCGTTCTAAGGATGAACTGTCTCAAAGGCTCGCCAGGCTCAGAGATCAGGTGTAAAGGAATCGACTGAACCTGCACCATGAAACAGAGCTGTCAGCGTCTGTACACTACGTGAAATAGCGCTCACTCCACCTCATATGTATATTACATCTTCTCTCCCTTTTCATGTGTCTCTGTCAACAGGCCTTTCTGTGGTGGTTTAATTTCGTGGCCCCTTTTGGTTCTATGCTCATAATAAACTGACTCACAGGGATTTCTTGCTGTTGTTTGGACATCTTTGTATATACTAACACAAAAGCTAGTGATAAAAACACAACCTCTTTCTTATAAATGCATATTTAGATATGTATAGTTAAGAACTGAATTCATGAACCCAACATGTGAAAGATATTATCAGTTGTAAAAGGGCCAGTTTCAACAAGCTTTGTGAACTTAAGTGAGGTTTTGATTATTTGTTCATATGAGCATGAATCCAGCAAAAAATACATTTATCTTTTTATGATATCAGTGTGAGAGCCCCCCTATTCTCTTGTCTTTATTTTATTACTGCATATATTTTAAGAAGATACTGAAAGATTAGTCCATGTTTTTGGCTGATCACCGTCATTATGTTCCTTGATCATTTGGGTTGGGTTACAGTACGTAAAAAATAAAATTTTATAATACTTTTATGTCTTTGCCTTTCATTCATTTTCCCATATAAATGTACACTCACAGTAGACGTGAGTTAAGGCTGAATTATTCATTCACACTTTTTTTTCTGCTTGGATTATATAGAGATGGTGGCTTAATTTTTCACGGAGCTGAATAAAATACACATTAAACTACACGATAGTAGAGAATAATAAAGCAGAATTCAAGGTAATAAAATAACAGAAGCTTAAGCAGTCATTAAAATACAAAACAACTGAATCGGCTAAAACAAGAACGACTACAAATAAAATATGACAGGATTAAAAGCCTGATGCCTCAGGATAAAATGTCAGGAGTATAAATCTGCGGTTTGTTCCAAGACTAATGGTAGATTTTCATATCTCAGTAGAAACGGCTGGCACCTGCAACTTAATGCAATCACATCAAAAAGCACACATTAAAAGACAGTAGAGAATTAAAAAAATAAACATATATATATATATATATATATATATATATATATATTACTTAAAATGCACTTTTTATT
>JAPTYQ010000007.1:15473803-15484226 GCA_029814465.1 Ostorhinchus cyanosoma
AGAGAGAGAGAGAGATAGAGAGAGAGAGAGAGAGAGAGAGAGAGAGAGAGAGAGAGAACATAACCAACATATATGTCCAATCCATCTTTATTTATAGAGCATAAAACACAGAACAAAATAAAAGCTAAAAAATACTAAAAATACTAAGATAAAAACACAGGGAAACATAATAAATGAATGAATAAATTGACTGTCCACCCCAGATAAAATATCCGTGCACATAAAATCAACATCCTATGTGGTGTAAAAAGCCAAGGAGAAAAGGTGGACTTTAAAATCCAACAGTGAGGAGGCCTGCCTAATGTGCATAATAACACTTTATCATATTCCTTGAAAACATCATCAAACCATGACTTTTATTGTTTTTTTCACAGTTAATCTTATTGAAATATATAACATTTAGCACATTTAATCTCTCAGACAGATCGTTTTTAAAACATTGTAGACAAGTGTTATCAGTGGTCCCATTTGTAAATGTCAAACTTCCATCTCAAAGATGGTGACGTGTATCAGATGAACTAAAATTATTAGATTATTTTAACAAAACACCACGGAAATGAAGGTTGTTTGGATCATTTTCATCTGACTGAACAACCATAATCTGCTCCTGCCAGCAGATTTATACATTAACATGGTAGAGCTGAAGGTCCAATCAGTTCTAGTTGTAAGAGATTAGTTTTGCAGATTATTTTAACTCTTTTGGATTTTGTTAAAAAGATCAACAAAGAAATTTGAAAATAACAAACTGCCTCCTATTGTTTTATGAAAGACGTTAGGATGAAAAACCTGTTGATTCAGTGCTAACAAGTATCTTATGCAAACAAACGAATCCAGACCTTCCAGGCTCTGTGAGACATAGATTTCAACACTTATCAATATCCATTAGCTATTACAGTGTGTGTTATAATGAGATACACACACACTTATGACTAATGTTAACTTTACACTACTTTGTCACAGCAGAAGAAGAATTATTCGAAAGCTGTATTGCTTACTGTAAATAGAGGTATAGAGAGTAAACAGACGAATATAGTGTGGGTGTGTGTTAAAACTGCTGTGTTTTGGATGTAAACAGTGGCTTAGGTCAGCTGAGGTCAGCAGAGCAGCGGCAGAAGTGACATCATAGAGGAGGGGGATGCATGTGTTTGTTTGAACATCACTGTTCCATGTGATCTGAACTAGTGACTGTGTGGTTTACGTGTGCGTGTTCAGAGATGTAAGTGTTTGGCAGATGCTAATCACTCAGGTGATTCAAAAGACGCCACGGTGACAGAATTGTCATTGGTACATGAAGACACAGATGGGCAGCGAGCCCACATTCATGTGGATGAAACCAACATGAACACACACAGATGGCAGCGACGTTGAATTAATTTGGATGAGTGGCCTTGTGTGCTGACTGACACACACACACACACACACACACACACACACACACACAAACATAAAAGTCACAGTCATTACTTAACCTCTAACCTACAATCTAATCCATGTTCAAGTCTTTACGTAACCCCCTGACTGCTATACTGTCTGCTGTCATTTCAGAGGATTTTGTTCTCCTTGCACTCTGTTTGCATTTGAAATGAACACACACACATACACACACACACACACACTTTGATTCTGTACTAACCATGGCTCAAGGCCAGACTGAGCTGAATGACGTATCACCTGACCCTATATTTGAGATAAACAGAACTCTTCAGCTCCATTCTGAGCTCACTATAGACTCTCAGAATACTGACAATATAGAGAAGTCATAATAATATTAATAAGCAGTGAAAGAGTCTTCAGACCCTTTACTTTAGCGTAGTACACTGTGGAAATACTCCACAATTGTCTGAGTGCAGCATATGTCAAAGTAAGTCTAATCAGTATTTTAAAGCAAATCCAAGAGGATGTCTTGGAATTATTGGTTTCCAACCTATAAAGAACACTTCAGCCTTTATTTGTTTCACAGACATTCAAAACCAACACGTTTTGGGATTTTCCGTGAGCAGGAAGGGGATGAACAGCTGAAAATCAGAAGAGTATAAAGATGTTAGATTAGTGGAATAAAGTGGCTAAAGTAGAGGGAGCTGTAGTTGATGCAGTTCTTCAGTTCATCCACAGACTCATCTTCAGTCTCTATTTGTGTCTCATCAGGTATTGGTTACGCCTCCATCGTGATCGTGTCCCTGCTGAATATCTACTATATCGTCATCCTGGCCTGGGGTCTCTACTACCTGTTCCAGGTATGTTTCGGGATAAAAAAACAATAAAACCCTTAATCTATCAGTTCTTTTCAGTTTTTGAGTTTCTCTTCAGTCTTACATCTGGCTCAAAATAATTGATGCACAATGTATCTAATGTGTATCTGTACTGGGTGATAATCACTGATACTGTGCAATATCAGTATGATTACATGTTTTCATCAATCGCAGTGTCACATATTTGTCTGTTGTGTTAAATTAAATGATTTTTTTCATATATTTCAGTGTCTGGCATTGGTTAAATCCCACTGAAAATCTTATTTTAAATAGCAAAATCCGTATCGGCCAAGAGTTTTGCAATTGGTGCATTCCTATAATTAATACATGTGGAACTGAGTGTCAGACTAACCCTATGAATGTCTAGATGGAAAAGATTTTTACATTTTGAACAACTTTTTTTTCCTTGAAGTCAGTTAGTGACACTTTAGAAAACTAATATTCAAGCTGTTAGACATTATCAGCACCAGTGAATTGCTAGTCTCTGGAACCAATCTGAAGTAAAGCAGGGGAATTATTGCACTGCACTGGCATGTATGACGCGAGGTAGTGTGGTTTGTCCTTTTATTAGTAACTATATTTAGTAATTAAACATGTTGACTTTGGGTCATCTTCCTCTGTTTGTCTTTTATTTAACCCTTATGTCGTCCTCAAATACTCTGGTTACCATTGTGGCAAAAATGTAAATGCACACAAAAACTACTATAAAATCATCATACGTCCACATTTTTCTGGAAAAAAAAAAAAGAGAAAAATATTTGTAGGTTGATGCATGAAATTGTTGAATTTCATGTATCAGCCTACAATGGGAAAATGGTCAAAACTGGTGGAATACAGTTGTACAGTTATAAAATGTAACAGCAGTGAGAAAAAAAAAAGTTACGTATGTAACTACGGTTCTATGAACCCAGAATGACCGCCAGAGGGCGGTGCTGAAAGCACTGAATGACCCTGAGTACAAACCTCACTGAGAAGACTCAGAAGATCCTCGCTGAAGAACTTGGCCAAAAGGATGAGGAGTGGCCACATTGATGTTATAGAATCTGGTAAATGTGCTCGGTGAAGCTCATGATGTTACGCAGCACATATGGATCCCAAAGGAACCCGTCTCATAGCTGCCCATGAAGTGGAGATGCTCCTAGTCGAATGGGCCTTGACACCAGTCAGCGGAACATGACCTCCCAAATGATAGGCGTGTTGGATGACCTCCACAATCCAACGAGAGTGACGCTGTTTGGAAAGGGGACCACCCAAAGTAGGACCGCCATAACATATAAAGAGCAGGTCCGAACGTCGCATATCTGCTGTAGCTGCCACATATGCATGCAACGCTCATACAGGACACAACTCTGGCCTGTTCTCACAATCTCCTGGAGTGGGGGTGAAACCATGCTAATCTCAATGGCTGATTACGATGAGAATGCGGTAACACTTTGGGCACAAATGCTGTGTAAGGCCACAAAGTGACATCAGAGTAATCAGGACTCCACCTGAGACACGAGGGACTGACATAGAGGGTATGCAACTCACTAACCTTCTTAGCCAATACAATAGCCAACAAAAAGGCAGTCTTGTATGAAAGCCACTTAAGTTCTGCCTGTGCCAAAGGCTCAAAAGGAGAGCGGCACAGGATGTCAAGAACCAAAGGCAAGTCCCATACTGGGGCCCGTGGTGCTATTCGTGGATGCAACCACTGAGCACCCCGTAAGAAAAGAGAAACCAAAGCATAGTTTCCAACTGAACAATTTTCAATCATATCATGACAACATGATATAGCGGCAATATACACCTTCAGTGTGGAGGGAGACCAACCATCATCCAGGACTGACTGAAGGAACCCCAAAATGACAGGTATCAAACATGATATGGGATCCTCTCCATGGGCAGAGCACCACTGGGAGAACAACTTGCATCTATTCTGATGCTGCTAATAAGTAGAGACTGCCCTGGCATTCAAGATGGTTTGTCTGACAGGATCGGTCAACTGCAGTGTGGGCCCTCCAATGGCTAGACCCACAGCTGGAGTCGATGGGGATTGGGGTGCCAAATCTGACCTCCCAATTGAGACAACAGATCCTGCCTGTCGGGGAGCTGCCATGGCATGCCGCGACAGAGATTGCGCAGCAATGGGAACCACGGCTGCGCTGGCCAGTACGGGGCCACCAACAACAACCGGTGACCCTCCATAAGAACCCTCTGTAGAGTCTGTCGAATCAGAGGAAGAGGGGGAAAGGCATACAAGAGGCACCGAGGCCATGGACGCACCAGTGCATCCCGGCCCAGGGGACCTGGTACCCCCTTGAGGGAGTACCACAGAGGACAATGTGTCGACTCCTTTGAGTCAAACAGATCCACCTCTGCCTGTCCAAAAAGATTCCAAACCCTGTACACCACCTCTGGGTGGAGAGACCATTCCCTGGGTGGGGCCTCTGATGGGAAAGGGAGTCTGCAATTTGGTTGTCGTCTCCTGGCACATACACTGCTTGCAGGGTAGAGAGACGAGGCGCAGCCCATGTCAATAGATTTTGGGTCACACGCAGAAACTGTGCTGACCTGACACCCCCTTGAGGATTCATGTGGTAAACGGTAGAGGTGTAGTCTGACCGTACGATTACATGCTTGCCTCTTAGATGAGGCAGAAAATGCTTGAGAGCCAGATGAACAGCATGCAGCTCCAGAACGTTTATATGCTTGGAGCGATCCCTCAGAGACCAGCTCCCCTGAACTGCCCTGTGCTGCCACACAGCGCCCCATCCCGTGGGGCAGGTATCTGTGGTGACCACCTCTCTGCAGCACACCACCGACCCCACGGGTACCCCCCTGGACAATCAAGCCCTGTGCTGCCATGGGGCCAGTGCACGGCGACACTGCCATGTAACCCTCAGCTTCCGATTCCTGTGTCGCCCCACGTCCAGGTGGAAGTTGTTTAGCCACCTCTGAAGAGGACGCAGCGACAGCAAGCCTAAAGGTACAACACGTGTGACAGAAGACAGTTTCCCTAGAAGTCGAAGGAAGGTGATAAAAGGAAGGTGACTGCCGAGCCTGAAGCGAGAGACCATACCGATTATGTCGTCCACCCAGCAAGCTGATGGACGAGCCTCCATGGCTACTGTGTCCAGGGACAGCCCAAGGAATGTCGTCATTTGGAATGGGGTCAGATTGCTCTTCTCCAGATTGCCCCTGACACCCAGCTTGGCCACATGGGCAAGCAAGCGGTCTGTAATTTGGACTGCACATGCTTCGGATGGAGCTCAAAGCAGCCAGTCGTCCAGATATGGTAAGATCTTTACCCCACTGGTCTGTAAGGGAGCCAGGGCTGTCTTCACAAACCGGGTAAACACCCTTGGAGAGAGAGAGAGCCTGAAAGGGAGAACCTTGAATTACCAATGACAGCCCTGATAGACAAATCTGAGGAAATGCTGATGTTCTGGGGCAATGGGTACATGAAAGTAGGCGTCCTTCAAGTCTATCGACGTAAACCATTCCTTGTCTGTGATTGACTGAAGGAGTTCCACTGTGGTGAGCATGTGGAATGGCAAATTTTTCATGAAGCGATTGAATCTCCTTGAATCTAAAATGGGACAAAATCCGCCAGTTTTCTTGGGGATGAGGAAGTACACGGAATAATAACCTCTGGGTTGCTGCAGAGGATCTACCACCTTGATTGCACCCTTGGCCAGGAGGGCAGAAAGCTCCTGGTTCAGTACTTGTGCCTTTTCCAGGTCGTGAATGATGGTCATCTTGACCTGGCCCGTGATGTGTGGCCGGCATTGGAATTGCAGTCTGTACCTATGAGTCAGAGTGGCAGTAGCTGAGCTGCTGATGGGAAAAACATCCGACGGCTGGCCCAACAGCTTCACTTCCTGGCCCCACGGCCTTTAGGGGGCCTGGGGGGGTAGCGGCGGCCAGAGTCTGAAGCCCGAGGCTGCCGCACCGGTTGGCAGGAAACAAAAGAAAAGCCCCTGCTCTGTCTCTGGTGAAGATAGCAATCACCAGTTGGCCAATCATGAGGCGAAAGGCAAACACTTGGACCAGTGGTCAGGCACCTTGACCTCTGAGGAGGGGGAGGGAGCACAGTTCGACCACGGGCACACTGCGGAGGGACCTTCGGCATGCCTCAGACAGGGTAGACTGGGCAAGCCAAACCTGCCGGCAAGCCTGAACAATGTAAGACATAGTCCGTCCAAGATCCCTCGTCAGTAACACAAAGGCCTGCAGGGCTGCGTCACTGAACCCAATAGCAGCAGTCGACTCGCCACCACCTTGAAGGGAGGCAGACAATGCAAACATAAGGTGTGCCAGGGAATTGCCCAGACGGCCAGCTCAAGCACCAGAATTATCTGAGAAAGTCATCAGTAATATGACATTGAGGCCGAGGACACCTAGGATCCTGGTGTAGGGCTTCCTCAGGTGACAAATAAGGGAAGCCACAGCTGGTTCCACAGCAGGAATGTGATCCAAACCTGCCGCAGTGGCATTATGCATAGACGCCAATACCCGACCATCTAATGAAAGACGTGAAAGGGCACTTGGGTCCCTCCAACAAACCTGTAACTCCCTCAGATATTCTTTGGAGGGAGGAACAGCAAATGGTGTGGGAGTCAGTCCACACCTAAAGAAAGCACTACCAGGGGCAGACTGTTCTGGCTGTGGGATATCCAGGTGCAGGCAAACCAGAGCCTGACGCATGACATCCTGCATGGAACTGTCTGTGTCAGTAACCAAGCTCTGACCAGATGATAATGAACCAGTTCCAGAAGCATAAGAAGACTGTGCCACTCCATCATCATTAAAATGAGAGGCCGATGCCGCCAGAGAGAGAACATCCTCCTCTCTAGTCAGGGCCAGCATTGGTGGAGAAAAAACCCCAGCTTCGGACACAGGAGCATCCAGGTGATGAGTATGAAACATAGCCTTCATCCTATCCAACTCCGCAGACAACTGCTCAACCTTAGAAGATAGATCCTGGTCAGATCTGGATTTCTTCTTCTTAGGAGGAGCCGGCATGGCAGCGGGCTCACAGAGATGCTTGGAACGTCTAGGCAGGGGCAACGGTACCTGGCCCGAAGGTGGGAGGTCAGGCACACCTGCTGGGGACAACTGTGCCAGTCTCACCATTCTAACTGCCCATGGTATGTAACTACAATTCATGCACGGGTTGTCTGACAGTGCCTCCGTCAGGTGATCAGGGCCAAGACAGACAGGGCACAGGTCATGCCCATCATCTACCTGAAGCACAGCCCCACAGTTCACACAACAGTGGGAGCTGTTCATATTACTCATGTGTAAACAAAGCCACTGACATACACTCTGCAAGTTAAAAGCAGCAGTAGTTCAGTGGCAAATCCAAGGCCAAAGCTGGGAGCGGATGCGCGAACGCTGTCTTCACCAACTAGAACCCAAACACACAAAAAAACCAACAACAGAAAATGGCAGTCATATATGGACTGAATGCCTGTGGGATAAGGCCAAAGTTGGGAGCGGGTGCGCGAACGCTGCCTTCACCAATCAAAGCCTACACATCCAAAAAAAGGCTAACCGTTAGCAAGCACAACAAGAAAGTGCAACGGCTTCGCTCTATGAAATACCTGGTAGAGAAGGCATGAACACCGCCTTCACCTGTCAGAGTAAAAGAAAAAAACAAAGGTCCACAGTACGTATTATAGCAAATCAAACACTGGGAGAGGAGCATGTGCCGTCTGTACCAGTGGAGAAAAAAAAGCTGATTAAAGTAAACAGCATCAGATAAGTCTGAAGGAAAAACAAACAAACAAAAACAAAAAAAAACCTAACACCGTTAGCAAAAACACCGTCCTTCTGGGTCTATAACAGCAATTAACTCAAAAAAACTTGGAGAGGGACATGGTCACTATCTTCACCTGAAAAAATCCGAAAGCAGAAAGGGCTAAAACCGTTAGCTGTATTTAATAACCACTTAAGACTAAACGCCTACAGTCAGGAGAGGGGGCGCGAACGATACCATCACTGACAAAAGGGCTAAGCCTGGTTGCAGTACCGTCAAGTATAATGTCCTCCGACAAAGAGTAGACCGTCGCAGCCCTTGGAGGGTGAATCCGCTGCTCCAACCGCCATGGTAAATAGGCATCCAGTGACGGAAAGCAATCCAATGTTCAGCAATTGCTCATGCCATGCAGATCGAACCACACGCGAGAAGATCTTAGGAACAGAGCCATGATGTAGGAATATATTACCTCCGGGGCGTCATCCAGGGTCACAGGTGTGACTCATTTGGTATTACTACTCGAACTGCGCATGCGCGAAGGGAACATTCAGTGCTTTCAGCACCGCCCTCTGGCAGTCAGGAGGGATGAATGAAATAGAACCATGGTTATAATGGAAGTCAATGGGGCATTTTTGTCCATGAGGGTGACCAGAGGGAGTACCTTACACTACAGAAAAACTACAAATGCAATCAAACCAATATTGTTGCTAATCTCTGACACATCCAAGGCTCGAATAACCACCAATGTTTCATCCCCTTATTATTTACCATATAGAAAATTCCATTTTTTGTGGGTAATTTTAAAATGAATCATTCAGAATTCAAATAATTAAACTGGAAATTAAAGGGTTAAAATCCTGACAATTCAATTGAATGCTTGGTAGTTTTGAGCAGGGCTGCAGTTGTTTAAGAGATCTGTGTAAAAAAATAAAAATAAAACAAACAAAAAAAAGTTTTTAAAAATATGGCTGTATGATGATTATATAGCCGTTTTTTGTACGTGCACATTTTTGCTATAAAGGTAACCAGAGGGTGCAAAAATGCATCATGGGAGTATAAAACACATCTAAGAGTAAAAGACACTGGATTTCAAAAATATAAATAACTACAAACAAAAGTTGATGCTGAAAGCTGCAACAGCCAAAATGATCCCCAAAGGAAAGAAAAGTTCAAAAAGGCCCAAAGACCTAAAGGTTAGGGAGGCTCACAGCACAGTTGGTGCTTGGATGATATCTGTAGAAAAGACTAATTTGAATCCTGCTGGTGTGAAAGAAAATGCTAAAGTTTGAGTAAAAAAACAGTCATGTGGGAAATAAGACAAATTATAAAACCACCTGCCATCACCCACTAATGTTGGGTACTGTCTGGGAGGGACCTGCTCTGCACTAAGCACTGGGTCTGAAATTGTTTCCATAGTGGTCTTCAAAGAATTCAACCGAGGTGGTAGAACCTGCGTAACCCTGTTACATAACTTAGGGTAAAGAAAAGCTAATGTCATCTGGTTTCTGATATTATTGCTATTTGAAATGTCTGCTCTTTAGCTACTTAAGGTTGTTTGGTTAAATGTTGTGATTTACAGCATTAGCTTTAGTTCGACACGGCTGTTAAAAAGTAATTTATGATGTTTTCCATTCACTCAGTGGAAAAATAAATAAATAAGGTAATTAAAAAAAAATTGATATATATATATATATATATATATATATATTTTTTTTTTTGTCTGCTCTCCATTTTCAAGTCTTCTTTAAACAATGTCTTTACGCCTCAGGTTTACATGACCGTTAGCCATCTTCTTAACTCCATGAAAATCTATTTTTCTTTTTAGAACGATGGCATTGATTTACACGCTCGCAGAATGGAGTGTTCCGAAAGAATTTTTACCTAAACAAACACAATTTAAGTGAACTATAATAGTTATTGATCTGAATGTTGCATGATCTGCCCTGACACAAATATACACACACCTACATATACAGTATGTAAATACACACTAGTTTTGACTAGTATGTGAGAAAAAGAGGTCTTAACACATTGATCTTCAAACTACACTGGATATCTGGGACTTTAAAATTTGACCTGATACCATCTTATCTATAATTTCTCTGAAAGATAAATGAGGTTATGACCATATACTGTACAGTATTGGTGCAGTAATTTGAAGCAGAAATAATGTGGGTATTAACAGAGGAGTAAATTCAAAATCTTCAGCCAGTCATTCAGTGATTAATATCTCTATATCTCACTATTAATACCTCTTTCAATACATGCCAGCAGATTATATGAAAATAATTGATTTGATATTTTCTACACCTAAAATCACATTATTCAGTGGTGTTGGTGCCATAACCTGCCCTTTCTCTACAGGACAAAAAAAGTGCATCACATTGCTTGAGATACGTGCATAAAATTTATATGTCTCAGTTTTAAATTC
>JAPTYQ010000007.1:15484326-15495095 GCA_029814465.1 Ostorhinchus cyanosoma
GTACTTACAATGCACTTTTTGTTTCTGTGGAGTCTCAAAGTGCTACAGAGAAAGAAAAAGTAAAAAGATTTAAAAAAAAAAAAAAAAAAGTTAAAAAAAAAAATTATGCAGTATTGTTATATTAAATTCCAAATCACATAGAATTTACTCAATTTTCATCAAAATAAACTAGTAATACATTCAAAAGAAAATAAAAGGAGCCTGCAACATCCATTTTTAATTATTATTTTTTTAATATATAATAACATTAAATTGTATAAAAAGTGACAGAAATGATATAGAACTCACATGATTTTCAAGAAAATAAAAAAGGCAATGCCTACAAAAGAAAATACAAGGAACCACACACAAAGAGCAACAAAACAGACACATGATGGATCCCAATGAAACATGACCTAGTGCATTAACTGGACTAGATAATTAAAGCCATACCAGAAAGGGTGTGGAAGTGGCATTAGTTTAGTTTCTTCAGGGATAAATGAAGGAACTGCAGGCGACTGGTTGTTCTGTTTGATGTTAGTAACAGTGATATGACCCAGGGAGTAAACAACAACAACAGTATGGGTCTGATAAATAAATCCAACCCAGTGTCATGTTGACAAATGGGAGAAGCTCCAGATAGCACCGAGTTCTATCACAAAAAACACAAGAATTAAGAGAGAATTACAAAAATGTTTCATAATTTACATGAAACACTGGGTGAAAAATGGAGGCATGGGACTGCAGCTGATTGCAGAGCAGGTGATGGTGTTCATGGTGTTAAGTGGCTCATTTGATGAAGGTGATTATTTCTGACCACATGATGTCACTGGTAATGACTTCTCTCACTGCCTCCTCCACCCAAAGCAGACAAGTCGACCAAATTAGCCGCTCTCTGACTGTGTCCTCTGTCTGCTGCCCCAGTGTCCCCCTCCCAGTCGCCACATTCCCCTTGTTTTATGAGTTTCCTTGGTTCAATTTGTTTCTAATTCTTCTAAATCTTGAACTGTATCCCTGATGTAAATTGTTGTAATATATGATTATGATGATAGACATTGGTATTTATTTATTTATTTATTTGGCCCTTTTGTTTTTCCTGTTTACATCATGTCATATATGAACTGTTACGGACAGAGATAGGAAAATATAGTCTGATTCAATATGTTCCTGCAACTCAGAATATTTCAGATTTTAAATATACCTCTATTCATTCCATTTTTTTTATTTTTTTACCTCAAATTGCTCCTGTTTAAGTTAATTAATTTGTGTTGTCTTTTACAGGCACCAATAAACTTGTATTATTTAACTGAAGTGCCTTTTGTTTACTTTGTTCATTTTTCTTTCAGTTTCTTTAACTCACTTATAGTCAGTAATATACTACAATGTACAGTATTTGCTCATTTTAAGTAAAAGCTCTTTGAATAAATCCAAATATTACTTTCAGAGGCAGTGCAACAGTTTACAAACAGCAGGTTGAATTAGTTAGAAGCTGTTCAACACCATCTGCAGGAGTCATGTTTTAATTATATAACTGTATTAATATTGTTGTTCGTAACTTAAATTATGTCTAACAGTTTGATTTTAGCTGCAGCTATTTACACGAATGCATGTTGCAAATTATTCTCATGGATTTTTGGATGTTGAGTCCAAATTTCCACCTAATCCTAAAAACAGGCAGATGCAAACATGCAGGTTTATTAAACAGTGACCAGTGTTTAACTATAATAACCAACAAGATTTTAACCTGGTGACAGTGAAGTTAATCTAAAAAAGAGCTTTTTTTTTCCAGAGTTAAGATCTGAAATCAGAAATCTGCTATCAATATATTATTTTAATGTTGACTGCCATCTAGTGGTCTTATGAAACAACTACAACGCTGTTTTTAACAATTAAACACCAATAGCTTTTAGATTCGAAACTTTATTGATTCCACAACGGGGATTTATTTATTTGTTTTTTTGTTGTTTTTATTACGGTCTTTTTTATTTTCAATTTTCAAATGACTAACAAGAAGCATACGAGTTAAAACATGAAACTGTTGTATCCATTTCCTATCCATAAATCAATAAATAAGTGGAAAGAAAATTAAAAGTAACTGAATTTAAAAATAATTAAGTAAAAGGTACACAGATATTGGATTTTCACAGATATGATGGTAGCTACCATACATTCTACAAAGGTGATAAATAGCTGCAAAGTGGCACAGAAGTTTCAGGTGGAGCCACATTAGGGGAAATTAAATGGTCAACAAATAAAGAATGAAGTGCAAGAAAAAAAAACTGCAAGCATAAAGAAAAGACAAACAGTATAAAAATAATAATATTAGCAATAAAACTTTTTAAAGTGAATATCTTTAATTGTGTATAGGGTTCACATAAGTCTTTAATATATTTTTGATTGTTGTTTTTGTATTTCCTAGATATTATTTTGTTGTATACCTTTATTTGCACATTATTAACCAAACTTAAATGAATAATGCCATTGCTTATATAATCATCATGGTACATTTCTTTGGGGTTCAGGGTGGGATTCCCAAATAATTTAGTCTCCCCCAGGGCCCCAGTGAGCCCTTCGTACCGAGGGCCCCAACAGTGTCAGTGCGATAGATAATCTTCTCATCTGTGCGTCTTTTGTCATTTTCTTTCCTGATAAAAACTTGTCTGTGAACATAATCCATAGTGCATTACCGATCAGACAGGAGGCTGTGGTCAAACTTTAAAGCTGCATATACGTAGCATTTTTAGGAAACTGAGCTATTTCCATCTGTATCTACTCAATTTCAGCATTCAGGCCACAAATCTGACACTGATTCTGTGATATTTTATGTTTACATTTACATGAACATGAGCAGGCCGGTATCTGGAAGAGGATTCATCTGAATTTGTGATGACTATAAGGTTTTGAAATGCATGTCTCTTCTAAACACAGTTTGTTTATTCTCTGATGGAACAGATTCAACACCGTCTACAGCAGTTAGTCAGCAGGAACACACCCAGAGCATATCAACCCATTTATGTGGTAAACAAACCAAAATAAAAGCACAAACTCATTTTACCACAGAAAAAAGGACCTTTTATGACAACTACATAATATTGTGGCAGCCTTTTTCCACCAACTCGGCTCACTGATGACAAAAGCCTAGAATGTGATTGTTTCTGAAATGCTGTTTTATATTTCCATACTAATTTCATTATGACTGACCAACAGCCAACACATCTGACATTAATTGGAAGTTGTCTTGGAATTTCATCCAAGACACTGGGCAGAAAAGCAGCTGCAGAGGCAGAAAAGGGAAACTGATTTCTGTTATTTCACATCTACGTTGTAAGATTTTTCAGATATTTTCTTTGGTTCACAGTTTCTTGAACTTCAGTGAAACATCTCTGATATAAAGTGAACCTCAATAATCTCTTGGAATAATTCAGTGAAGCTTTTCAATTTGGTTGCTTCCACAAATTAGTTAAGTTTTCTGTTTGATAAAACCAGAAGTGAAATAGAACAAATTACTTAATTATCATACATAAGAAGCATCACTATAACATATATATTTTTTATTATTGTTGAACGTTATTGTTATTTGATTATTTACATTGAATGTAACTTTACACTTCCTCTTGGTTATGATACTTTTCAAAGTTCAAAGTTACTTTTCAGATTCCAGTTTTTCCTCCAGGACACCACAGCGTAGTGCAGGGGTATTCAAATCCATCCTTTGAGGGCTGGTGTCCTGCATGTTTTAGATCTTTCCCTCTTCCAGAACACCTGGTTCGATTCATGATCAGCTCATCATCAAGCTCTGCATTAGCCTGATAATGATGCAGTGGTTTCCAGATGTGCTGGAAAAAGGACATACCTAAAACATGCAGGCCCTTGAGGACTGGATTTGGATACGCCTGGTGCAGTGGATAGTAGAGGTCATAGAGTCATAGAGTGTCCATAGCTGAGGCCTGTGTTCTCCAAAGGACCTCAGTCTCCTCAAAAACTAAAGACAGTTTTGGCCTTTTTGTTTTTATTGATTTTCAAATGTTTTTCTTTACTGATCTAAAATGTGTACTAACTTTTGATCTACTAATTGTATCAATAAATTGAAATTATTCACCACCACAATTCATCACCATCAGACATGACCTATTTGGATGATCAGAGGCTCTATAGTCAACACAGAAACACGGTCATCTTCTGCAACATCGATTCACCAATAAAACCCATGTAGTTTGACAAATGACAATAGATAGATTGCTTTTATATTCAGTCGATATATTTTGCTGAAAATCATTTTTCCCTCAGTTTTCTCTGTTTCGATATAATGACCTTTGATGAAGATAATATGGCCAGTAAATATAGGAAAACACATATATGTCTGCTCTTAGAAAAATACAAAATGCAGAGACTAATATAATAAATGGGATAAATAAATTTACAAAATCCTTTGGAAGTCACCACAAAAATAATTGTAGCTCTTTAAGGTTTAAAACGTGTGCATTAAAATATCATTTTGACACTTGTAAAGGTGCATATCATCACACTTAACCTTGTGTGTTATTACAGTTCATTTCTTTGTATCATCATGACAAATAATAGCAATACTAACAGAGGTGGGCAATCCCAGCTCCATAGAGTAAAAGTCCTGCCGTGTATTTGTTCCAACCACCCACTGAACCAGCCCATTTTGATGAGCACACCTCCTCATCCAGGTAAATGGAATAAAAAGTTGAATCACGTGTGTTAAGTGAACAGGTTGAACCAATACATGGCAGGACTTTTACTCTATGGAGCTGGGACTACCCACCTCTGAATACTAATAATATACATATGTAAATAGTAAATAAATGTTACTGGGGGTTACATTGATGAATAGATTATGTTATATTTTGTTATAATTATTTATCTTTATTCTTATCTATGCATTTATAACTTGTGTTTTATTTCTGTAAATCCCTTTGACTTGCCATGTGTATGAATTGTGCAATACAAATAAACATGCCTTGCCTTATATGTTTATTGGATGATTTTTTTAAAAAAAAATTTTAACTCTGATTGTAAGCCACTTCCTCGTGATTAGATGAATCATTGGATGTGATAAAAACCATTCAGAGCTGAAGTTACTGTAAGACAAACCTCAGGGCACAGTTCCCTTATTTTCATCATGTGACTTCGTCGTAAACAGGAAGCAGCTGATCTTGACTTCACTGCCTGCTTCTGCCAAGTAATGAATACAACTGTGGTGTTGAAAACAGACAAAAACCGTAGACTCAGATTACTTGAATATAAGTAGTCGTTCCACTCTGTTGGGGTAAGTAGACGACACACTTTCTTTTTTCATGTTAGCGAGCTAGCTAGCTAGCTGATTACCTCGGCTAAGCTAGTTTACATGTATTCAAACTGCCTAACGTGCTAGCTTACGTAGCATTAGCATAGGTGTTTATCCGAAAACAAGAAAAGAGTTTTAAGAAAGAGTGTAAGTGCGTTATATTGTCTGAATCGTATCCGGGCTGGAATAAATTGAAATGTATAGCTTGCTTACACTTAAGTGTTTCAAGGTGGGGTTTGTAATGAGATCGGGTTTTGAGTTTTAACACTCAGGTGAAAATGAAAATACGTGTTTGTTCGCAGCTGAAGAGGAACTGCTGCAGAAACGGACTGAAGTCATCTGACCTGCAGCTCACACTAAAACTGCACACCGTGTCTGCTGAGGGGGATGTCAGGCACAGCAATGAAGAAGAAGGTACACACTTAAACAGTCTGTGTTTACGCTGGTTTAAGATCACAGCGGAAGAGCAGGACATGTTTACCTCAACCTCCCAGTTCATGATCTGGTGTTTCATGGACAGAAAATAACAGAAAGTTTCTCTGACTCGACTCAGTCCTTCTAGAAATACTCTTTATTGTTTCTAATTCTCATCAACTGCTTTTTAAAATTATGATTATTATTATTTCTGGAATATCTTGAATATTGTACCAAAACATTCAAGAAATCCTTTTGCAGTGTAACAAATCTGAACTTAAAATCTGCAGTGAATATGAACATTGTACTATGAAAGGTTTTAAGGAAATTCAAGTAAGATTGCTTTAGTATATAAACAATTAAATATGGGGTTTTAGGTTCTGAAGCTATTTAACAGGGTCTGCAGCATTCAGGGTTTTAGTACAATGCAATTTATATTTGGTTGTGATGAAATGAAATCTAGTAGAAGATGTCATTTTTAGTAAAAGACTATTAATTTTTTTAATTGAAATTTTATTTAACAGTTTGATTTCAGCAACAAATATTTACAGGAGTGCGTATTGCAAATTCTTTGATTTTTCGATATTGAGTCCAAATATCAACCCTGAAAACAAGGAGATGCAAAGCAGGTTTAGAACACAATTAGTAATGATGAAATGCAACTCAAGGGTTCATAACTAAAAATGCACTTGGATTGGAGCTTTAAGACTTCACTATATCGCAGGAACCTAAAAAAAAAAAAAAACCCCAAAACAAAACATTTTCACACAATTTTTTTAACCTAAGAAAATCCACAGTCTTAACTAAGATATCCTTTGTGAGTTGGAATTATTGTTTTACAATTTTTAGTTTGTGTCTTGACAGTTTGTTAGCCTGTGTCAAAACTGTGCATAAAAAGGTTGAAAATGAGCAGTTTAAAATAGAAATGGAATCGTGTGAAGTCACGGAAATATTATTTCCTGTGAACTTGTGACCACAGACTCAACGCTGGAAACTATGTCTCTCCTCACACTTTAACTGGTGTTACCCACATTCTTGCTGACACTTCATGTGACACAGATACACTAATACACTTTTCAGTTTCAAGTGTACACATGGCTCTGTTGTTGATGTTTTGGAGGATGCATTAAAGGACTTCTTTAGTTTAGATCGTGAGTCTTTTTACAACCTCACTATTGCCTTTATTTGGAATCAATACACATTTGTAAAAAAAAAAAAAAAAAAGGGGGGGAAAAAGAATCTTGGTGTAAAAAAAATGAGAACACAAACTTACCCATAACATTATAGAGAAGTTTCAATATGAACTGTTTTCAAAATTTAATAAATATAAATAATTTATCATTTTGAAGTCCTGGGACACTGTCTGGTCCAGACCCAGACCATGATCCAGGGTCGTATTTGGCTAAACCCTCTTTTATTAGTCTTTGGTTCATTTATTTGTGTATTTGGATCCTAATAGTTCAAAATTTTTAATTTGAACCCTCCAGGTGCTGCAAAGCTATCTTTATATTCATTTTGGCAAAAAATCAACTAGATTTCTACAACACCTTTGAATTCCTTCTTAATTTGGTGCATCTATCACTAGTCATGCCATGACATTTGCACATATAAGGTCAAGACTTCTGATGAACATTTCTCTGAGTACGACATAAATGTTTTGTCAGTAGCAGCGGTTGTCGTCCATTCTGAAAATATGTCTAAACCTTGAGCCGATTACCTAAAATATTCATTTGTTGGTTAAATGGGACAGAGCCGTGCGGTCAACAACCTGGAGGGGGTGGGGCGTGAAGTGGCTCATTTGCATTTAAAGGGCCAGCACTCAAACAACCTTTCTGGTGTCATTACTCAGAAATGGGGTTGAAGATGGACCTGTGGAGTGGAATTAATGAAGAATTCAGACCCAAACATAGCATTTACAGTTTATGTAGACCACAGGGAAATGTTTGAAAATGCATAATTTACTTCAAAAAAGCCAAATATCACTCCTTTAAAGTCTCGGTCTCATGTGTTGTTTTTTTCTGCTTTCAGGTGTTATTGATGGGAAAAAGTGGTTCTGGAAAGACCAGTATGAGATCAATCATCTTTGCCAATTACATAGCTCGAGACACACGTCGGCTCGGAGCTACAAGTGAGACTCACAAAAAACATCATAAGAAGGTCACTGTTTTAATTCTGTCTCATAATCTAACCTGCATTTCAACCTTTCCCATGTTAACTCTAGTTGATGTCGAACACTCCCATGTGCGGTTTCTTGGCAATCTGGTTCTAAACCTGTGGGACTGCGGAGGGTAAAATGCATCTTATTACCACCCAGGACTATTTAAGTCATTTCCATGTAGGTGAAACTTTGTGTTAATCAGAGTTTTATGCTCCTGGTACTTATCAGACAGGACACGTTCATGGAGAACTACTTCACCAGCCAGAGGGACAACATTTTCAGAAATGTAGAGGTGCTTATTTATGTATTTGATGTCGAGAGCCGTGAGTTGGAGAAAGACATGCATTACTACCAGTCGTGTCTTGAGGCCATCCTGCAGAACTCTCCGGATGCTAAAGTGTTCTGCCTCGTGCACAAAATGGATCTGGTGCAGGAGGACCAGAGAGACCTGGTGAGTCTACAGCTGACACTTATGTCTTCACATTATTCTAGTTTTATTTTGTTTGTGAGTGCAGTTACATTTTAGTTCTACAAGTGCTGAGGTAGTTTGAGTTTTAATTTGATATTATTTTTAATTTAATTTTAGTTTTTCAGTTGTTATGAGGAAAACTTTGATTTATGCAAACTGAAGACGCATGAAAAATGTATATCAGATGTAATTTACAGACAAACTATGCCCACATTGTTTACTTTATTCTCTTGCATAATGAACCCTTAACATCTGAGAAACATGACAAAATTACAACAAAACTTTTTTTTTTTTGGATCTATTTCATCAGTTTATTTAGTGTAGTTCTTATTTACTTTTCATGTTTTTGACAACTGGTGATTTTATTTCCCAAAAAAATAATTGCTGCTAGTTTTAATCTTAGATAGTAAATCTAACTCTATTATAATTTAAGGATGATGATTCATGAGGTGACAAATATAAAACAATATCAGTTCAATCAGTGTCAGCAGCCATTCCCATTTACTAATTAGTAATGATCAGCAGTCCATCCAGTTATCAGGACAAGATTTATCAATACGATCAAAGTGAGTTATTTATTGATTTATGGCTGATGTCGGACAAATCTTCATTGCATCTTTGTACAGATCTTTAAGGAGCGTGAAGAAGATCTGAAGAGACTGTCCAGACCTTTGGCTTGTACGTGCTTCAGGACGTCAATCTGGGATGAAACGCTGTATAAGGTTGTGACATGAGACTTGCATATATGTTGAAATTTTAGGTAATTAAGTATCTGAAAAAGTCTATATTCCAATACTCTAAATTTTAGGCCTTAAATGTCAAACTGAATGAAGCATCTTTAATTTTCTTAAATATAATTTTGGCACATCTTAGTGATTTATTGGCTTGTGAATTTACATTGTGTTGTATTCTCACTTTTAAATGTGTTTCTGGGAAAAAAATGTCTGTAAAAATTCTAACAAAACTAAGAAATGAAGCAAACTTTGAGCTACTAATGGAAACTGTGCCGCTACTCTGAATTTATGAGAACACACACACACACACACACACACACACACACACACACACACACACACACACACACACACACACATTTATGTGGTGTATAGGCTAACCTGAAGACTCCTATAATGTCTAATATAATATAATGGAACTAATATGTTGCATTTGTTTCTGATCACAGTACTTTGTTCTGTAATGGGTACATGCGAGTACAAATTACAGTATAAAGGCTTTAGAGTTGCATAGAAAACCCGAAAAGTATCAAGTAGTTTTATATTAGTTGTTTTGTGTTCAAATCAGGAGCGTCACTAAAGTGTGTTGTAAGTTTAATTCATAATGGTCCTAAAAACATGACCTATAACTTGGTAAAACTTGCAGAAACGCTCAATAAAGTCGACCCTTTAATAGCTTTTGTAATGTTTCACAGGCCTGGTCGAGCATAGTTTACCAGCTCATCCCAAACGTCCAGCAGCTGGAGACAAATCTGAGGAATTTTGCGCAGATCATTGAAGCAGATGAAGTTCTTCTGTTTGAGAGAGCCACTTTCCTGGTAAGAGCAGCTACTTTCACTGACAAATGTCTGGCCACAAAAAAAAAAATAGGCTCCAAATTCATATTTCTGAATGCTGTGTATAAATGCAGGTGATCTCCCACTATCAGTGCAAAGAGCAGCGTGACGCTCACCGGTTTGAGAAGATCAGCAACATTATCAAACAGTTTAAACTCAGCTGTAGGTAAGTTCACCGGAAAAACATCACCTATGAGCTCTGAAAGTGTGCGTTAGTTTGCACTTGGACAAACTGTGCTTTTAGAAAAGGGAAGTGAATACTGGAATAACTCAACTCTTGCAATGAGGCAGAGCTCTACGTCTGGATTGACCAGTTCTGTCATCACTTTTATCCTGGTATTTTGATAATTGCATTTTTGTCTTTGTTATATTTGTGACTCTTGGTCTTTTTGTCATTACAGTAAACTTGCAGCCTCTTTCCAGAGCATGGAAGTGAGGAACTCCAACTTTGCGGCCTTCATTGATGTATTCACCTCCAACACATATGTTATGGTCATCATGTCAGACCCTTCCATTCGTAAGTAGTTAATAGACAAACTAAAGCTCTCAAAAGCTGAGAAAACCAACACCAGAACCAGAGCAAAGCCCACATTTCAGTATTTTACTGTTATACACAATGAAGAAATGAATAAACAAATGAATACTAAAGAACATGAACATTATAAAAGATAACATGTTTTGTTCTTTGTTCACTCTAGGGTGGAGGTTTCTTTTCAGGGATTTGTTAATCTGTGACATAGATAAATTAACAGCAAGTAGATACAAGATTGACCACCAACCCCTCTTTTATTTTTTCCCTGCAGCCTCTGCAGCCACTCTCATCAATATCCGTAACGCTAGGAAACATTTTGAGAAGTTGGAGCGGGTG
>JAPTYQ010000007.1:15525990-15541564 GCA_029814465.1 Ostorhinchus cyanosoma
ATTCCCAACTCAACTTTCTCTTCTCTCTTACTTTCTCTCCTGCACTTCCTCTAAAAATATTTGTATATTTTCAATAACTCACTGAAAAACAATCTCCTTTGTTTAATCTCAGTTTAGACACACAAAAGTACAAGGCAGGGGGAGAATAAATAATTTTCCAGGATAACTTAACCATTTCCAGGACATTTGACCTTTTTTTCCTCATTTTCCATATATTTTCCATGACTGGAAAATTGTTCAATCATTTTCCAGGTTTTCCAGGACGCGTGGGAACCCTGTTACACAGATTCTCGGGTTATGAAAGAGTGAAAATGCTATTACTTCATTTTCAAACTTGAAGTACATTCGAGGTAATTATTGGACAAACTGCAGTATGTACAGTATAGGTAAATGTCAACAGATATTGCCTGCAGTCTATTAATGTAGGGCAAAAATTATTTAAAAAATGTAGAGATTATAGTCGAGCAACAACAAAATGGTACACAAACAACACAGCCTCCAGAAACAAGGGACGACATAAAGAAAACTCAGTCTGATTGGAACTTGCCTCATGTTGTGAGAAAATTGTGATTCAACTTCAAAAGACTGATTACCTTTTTGTCAGACTGCTCAGCCCTACCTGCACTCCTGCTTTTGTCTATTAAAAAGTTAGATTTTTGGTTAAACTATCCTGCCTCAATAACATCTCAAATATAACCTACCAACCTATCAACAATGTTTCCAATCAATGTAACTCGATATTGATTTTAAATGTAAGACCAAAACCTTCCTTCAGTGAAACTCTGCTTTTATTTTTACCTTTAATTACATTTTAAAACAGTCAGACTGTGCCTTGAGTATACAGCTAATTTAAGTATTACAGTATAGAGTGCCAGTATGTCATTAGACTTAGCAGCTCTCCTCACAACTATTATCATCCTCCACAGTGACACCACTCCGAACCCCGACATTACCTCATCATTTCCGTCTCAGCAGAAACAGGGCCGTATACAACAACTATATGGAGTCAGTTTGTTCACAAGTTTTTCTTATCAGAGGGCACAGTATATGAGCGGCTTCAGTCTTAGACAATATAAATTCTGGACTAATGTGTCTGACACTTCCTGAATCTGAAGTTATCGCTGCTTCATGTGACCTCAGACCCACAGGCAGCGCCGCTGTGGCATTCGACCACAATGAGCTATTCAGAACCAGCTGAGAGAAGCACACTTTTCCACAAAGATACCCAAGGTCACAAGCTGGCATTTTTTGCAAACTTGTAGGGAAAAGAGATAACCAAATGAGACAGTCGTGACCATGGACAGACAATACATGCTTTGACTAATAATGACATAAAACAAAAGAAGTGGTGGCATGTAAAAAATGTGAAATAACAGCCTTAATTAAATAGAAAGCATTACCCATAAATTTGGGATAATTTTGTTTTGATAACCATTCTTGTGTTTATTCAAACACATATCAGTAATGACCTTCAACCTGGTCCAATGATTAGATACTGAGTTCCAAATACACTTTATCTATCAACAATAAATCACATTGTCACAACCATTTCCTGAGAGGAGGTAAAAATGTTTTAATCCAACTTTATGGGCATCAGTGTATTATACCCACAAAGGTAACAAAGAATTTAATCTAATCATAATGTGTAAAGCAATTTGTTACTGTATTTTGATAAGTCTACTAAAGTTTATCATTTATTGTTCCCTACATAAACTTAGCTACACCAAAAAAAGAACACATTGTGAAACTATAAATAGTACCTTACACGGTGTCAATATGAATGAGCTCATGAAAAGCCATTTAAGGACAGTTTAATCATATCTACCTCAATTTCAGAGCTGAGATTAACCTTTGTAAAGATACTGAGTCATTATTATTGTTCAAGGCTCTCTGTGGTTAATAAACATTTATAAGACCATAAAAGTCCAGGGTTCATACACATTTTTCAAGGTCAAATTCAAGTAGTTTTCAAGCACTTTTAAGGGTTATTTCCAAATTTTTCCAGCATAGCACCTTATCACTGTGGTCAAATCTACAGGAACATATATTTAAGATTATTTTGTAACACTTTTTATCATAGTAATGTACATTGTATTATACTATAAACATCTGAAAATGTTTCATAATAGCAAAAAGTTTAGGAATTAAAGGATAACACAAAGTATGAGTTTATTTAAATACGTCGAACTGATAATTTAGTGCTTACTTGGTTTTACTTAAGTATTACTTGCTACATGTTCAAATAACTGGATTCTGATGTGTTAGACTAAGGAGCCACACTGTAAATGAACAGTACAGAAAGATTAACCTTAATAATGTTAAATACTGCTGCCATCTTGAAGCAGAGGAAGTCTTTTAACGTGACTGGTCCCTCTAAATGACTTCTCTCTCAACAGCAGCGAAACAAAATACACCATGTACTGGAACCCACACCACTTTGCTGACCTCACTTCCACATTCCGAGTATGTGTGTGTCTTTGTAGAGGTCTTTCAACTCTTTTTGTCTGTGTGGCAGCTTTAAGTTGCTTTGCATAGACGTCCAAACTCAGCAGGGCGAGCGAGGTGTTTTAGTCAGAGCGGAGACCAAAGACCAACTCACAGTATCAGACGCTCTAAACAGCAAGTGAAAATGTAGTTAGTGGGACTGAACTTACCGCTAAAAACTCATCAAAGCTGATCTTTTGATCCATGTTGCGGTCAAGTTTCGCGATCATGTCTCGGACCTTGTAACCAGGTGTGGGGCAGCCGGCCTCTTTAAGGAGGTGAGTGAGTTCATAATCACAGATGAATCCGTCACTGTCCAGATCTAGAGAGATGCAAAAAGCCCATTAGACATGAGGCAATGAGGTCGAATCTATTTTTAAAGCAGAAGACAGGTGATATGTTTTTGATTTTATTTCAGTCTGAATCATTTAAAATAAAAGTTACTTACCCACTGTGCTAAATATTTCCCTCATTTCCTCCATATCATCTTTTGTTATTTTTCCAGACATTTTTTTTCCGTGATTGACCTGAGGTGGTCAGTCAAAGAAAGGTGGGGCTGCAGGGAGAAAAAGGCAATGTTAGACACAATAATGGAAGGGAGAACCAAACCAACCAGCCTCTGGTAAAATTTTCTGTCTGCTCGTGCAAGTTATTCAGACCACAGCTGCAGCTTCAACCAGGGACTGGATCTGCACCTCATTAACTCAAGTCAATCGTATCACCGCTCACCGTTTGTGAACCTTTCTCCCCTTTTCAAACAGTGAGCCACTTTGTTCAACCAGAATACTAATACACTCCCATCACACATAATACTCACAAAACATGTCAAATCTAAAGTAATACCTAATATCCAGAAGTCTGCACGGAACCCCCCCCCCCACCACCACCACCTCTACTGATCATATCTGCTGTTCTTTCTGGTTTCTCTTCAGCCCTTTTCCTTTTCTAAGGATGTTTGTTTCCCATAATCAAAGTAATTTCCTGTTATATTGTGTAGCATTGGGCCCATACTGTGAAGAACTCCAAGACAGGCAAAGTTATTTGTGTTGAGATCATTCTATACTATTATAATTATAAATGTACTTTCAGCTTCTACTACTGAATTCTTCAAAACTTTTTATTACAGCCTTATTATGAAGCCTTGGTATCTGGTTTATAAATTAAACAAATTAAGATTTCATTATTATTGTTATGGGAGGTAACAGTAACTATTAATTGCAAGATGAATGACTGCATCTGTTGCATGTATGTAAGCCTTCTGTTGGTTCAGTTTCCATGTGTAATGACCTTGAAGCTGGATTTTTTTCTATATTCAAGTGGACTAAAGCGTCCTCCTCACCTTGCAGGACGCCTGCTTTAAATGTCACAAACCAAGACAGCTGCCAGTAAGAACCACTCTGACTTGTTTTCCTTGACCAAAAAAGCACCGTGGTCTTGCACTCCTCTGAGGCAAAGTAACCGTCTGAAATCCACTGAAAATAAGGAATTCCTCTGAGCGCCTACTTCCCGTTCTGTAGTGGCACAGGAATGTATGAGGCCAGGGCCGACTGTGTTTCACTTACAGAGAGATGAGGAGGTTGTGCTGCTGTGTTCTATGAGGCAGAACTGGTACGATGGCATTCCTCTTTAACATGAGTGTTCAGAAAACAAAGATGTTTAGACTACAGTTAACAGTGGACCACACATTTTACAGTCAGAAAATTGCGTTCGTGTTATTTCAATGACAGATTCTGGATTTTTCCTCATAAGAATTTCTGAACATATTTGCATAGAGTAGTTAAATGTGTTTTAATGTATTTATGGAGTAGTAATTCTAATGAATAAAAGCTAGCTTTTCCTGGGGTTGTAATGTGTTTTAAGATTTCGCCGTTTCTGCAGCTTCACAGGCTCATATTCAAGCAGGCAAACAATAGACAAAAGCCCACTAACCGAACATCCTCTTCCATGAATGAAACTATTAATAGTGTTCATGAAAGATGATTCAGTAGTAGCCATGTGGTCTAGGAGATGTGACTCAGTTCCTATAATGCTATTCCAACAAAGAAAACAAAGTATTGAAAGATAACGTGTCCAGATGATTCACATAAAATCTGATCCTCTACAACTTCAAAACTAAACAAAAAAAAAATGAATGAGGTGACAGTAAAAACAAGATCAGATTTGTCACCATGAACAGTGAGAGATAGGTCTCAAAGGCTTCCTGTTCATCAGCGAAAACTGTTTTTCTTTTCTGTGGTGCGACTAAATCAGGTCAAGTCCAAACTCCTGACTAAACCATTAGGAAAACTGTTTCTATTTTTAGCTTTTCTCCAAAAGGATGTGAAATGTGGCTGGTAAAGTCAGCTCAGTTGCAGCAAGGCCCGACAAACATTACCTCATGTGCCAGCCCTCGTCACACCCTCGACAGGAGGAGGGTGGAAACAGAAGAGGGGTTAAGTACATGGAGCAAAGGGCACAGATGGCAGCGGACAAATGTGAGCTGTATCACTGCTGGACAGAAGAATAGAGGGTTTGTGATCCCCCCCATCGCAAACCATGGCAATAAATCCTGCGTAACAGTAGAAAATGAGTTGAAAGTGTCAGGCCCTGAAGACAGTTGGTGTCTTTGACAGCTGGACTCGGTGCTTGGAGAGCAGAGAAAAATTCCTGTGCTGTTCAACTAAAAGGCAACAGCGAGTTCCTAAATGGAGTGAACTGTGTTTGTCTAAAAGCATATCGATACCCCTGATGGAGCTCAAACACATTACTGAAATGTCAGTACTTGGCTGCACTACAGGAGCTGTGTAGATTACAATGATGCAATCGATCTTATGAACAATCAGGAAGTGGGTGTGTCACATTTATCACATAATCGGCAAATCACAATCATTATGCACAATTGTGATAACTGTCTCCAGCCACCTGAGTAAAAGCAGTTGAACGAAAAAAAAAAAAAAGCCAAATTTCATCACTTTTTCCCACATCATTTTGCATTATTTGAGATCTGACTGCCACTGTTAATGTGTCCTCTTGATTTCTAGTGACTTATCTTCTGTTGATACTCGTCATTATCAGTTATTTCTTTATGGCTTTGTATATTTAAGTCATTTATGCAAAATTTTCTTAGTGCATTTTTTGTTTAGAAAGCCTCCAAAGTCAAACAGACATGATTTGACAATGTGTATTGACAGGTTTATACCATACCACAAAATTAACAACAACAGACAATTAAATCATCAATCACTTCTATGGACCTAAAATTTTAATATCATGACAGCTAATATGTCGGGAAAAAATTTCCACAATCTTTGTTGAGGTTTCAGGACAAAAATCAGTACAAGACTCCATTGCCTTGTCTGTGCTTTATGTTACTTCTTCTGCCTGTCTTTGACAGACATAGCTTTGACATGCCTGTTTTTATTGTGTCACCAGTTGGAAGCATTAAATCTACAACAAGTCTACAAAGAGAAGGAAATTAAAGAGAAGAGTGTTCTTATTTTAAATACTCTGCTGAGGAAGGAGGTTGGAAATAGAGAGCTGAGAAATGGATCCGTTTGTTAGTTTTAAAAGTGTTAAAGTTTGGGTTTGAATATCTTATGAAGTGGGGAAAACTTTAATGTTACACTCTGTAAATCTGACTTTTGCTATGATGTGCAGTACTGTACAAAGGTCATACACCAACATTAGTTTTTTTGGTTTAGTAAAGTTGTAATGACCACACATATGCATTTTTCAGTCTCTGTATTGAGATATAATCTGGATATATGGGAAGTATGTACAGCAGTAAAAACTAAAGTTTGAATGAAAAAACAGCTTCTATAAACCAAACTGGTAGTATTTAGTGTGACCTCCCTTTGAACTTAATGTCTTTGTTCAGAAAAAATGAGATTTCATTTTCTGATATTTTATACCAGGTTTCATTCAACACGTCAGATATTTGTGCCTACGTGTTCTGCACAATACTGTCTTTTATAATGAAATACATTTCATATTCACTTGCATTTCTTTTGGGTGTTACCAGTAGATGTTATGGCACTTCATGGTGGGTTTTTTTTTTTTTTTTTTACGTTTGGGCACCAGACTATTGGGTTTAGAGTTAAAAAGGTTTGTAAATTCGTTTTTTGCTTTTCAAGCTGCCAAGAGTGGTTAATGTTACCTCAAAGCAACACACAGTCATCGCTTGTGTGCTAGGAGGGAGAGGAAATGTGTGTGAATGCCAAAATTGAGCAGAAAAGCTATACAGTTTCCTGTGACATTCTGTGGCTGTGGATTCAGTGATCAGCCCAGAAAAAAAAAAAAAGACAAAATGAAGTTATTTCCAACAAAAGCCCCATAAGGTTTTGGCCATATACAAATCAAAGAAGACGCCTACAGATGTATGAAGAGCTTTTAAATCATCCAGGTCATATGACAACCAGCAGTAGCAAAACAAGAGCAACCAGATTTACGTTGTAGTCCTGAAGATTCCCTGCTCCTTCTTAAAATACTTTCTCCAGTTTCCTGCTCTAGCTTTACTACGACAATGAACTAGCTATAGCACGCATTTCTAAAAAAACACCAGCCTCAATTAACCAAGCCCATAACAGCTCCATTTACAATCAGCTTTGAAGGATCTTTGAGTCGATTTAAAGTGCTGCTCCCAGATGGTGGAGTGAAATGCGTAGAGCCAACACACCCCACCCTGCCTGTGCTTCATCCACACAGTTACATGGGAAATATGAGGCACACAAATAGATCGGGCACCCTTCCCAAGTGTGGTCAAGCTCATATGCACACACCCTTCACAGTCTGCAGAAACATGGACGTCTCAGTCGCAATCGGCTGCAGATGTGAAGCTGACTCATAAACAGGCAGCATATCGTCTGCGACTGGAGCCCTTTATGCCCCTTCCAGGCTGAGTGGATAAGATAAGCACAGGCTACAGGCAGGTAGGGAAGAGGTGAGGATAACAAACACTGAGCTGCGGCCACAAAACCCACATTATAAAACCTCCATAAGTCATGTTAGAAGTTAAATCATCATGGAAATATTCAAATAGCATCTTTACAACTATTATAACACAGCACCTGTGATAAACCACTTTTCCCTCAGTTAAAGTATGGCGTCAAAGTACAGGCCAGTGGTTAAATAGGTGTTTACAGAGGAATTCCTAAAGCTGAAGAATGTCATAGGACAAGTTACATATGTCCTGCTGAATCAGTCGAGTAACGCTGTTACACATCTGCTGCAGGTAACGCAACCACACCCACCACAGCTTCATTACTCAACAAGAACTTAGCCTAAGTACTTTGTAACCTGACAACTGTGAGGCTCGGAAACTTGACGTGTTTCAGTAATATGTTATTTATGTTTGTATGTTTCAGGTTATGAGAGTTTTCTGACCATTTTGAAGCAAATCAAATTAATGTGGAGAGCATAAAACTAACTAACTGACTAACTGGCCAATGAACAACAGAAAAAGGTCATCACTAAACAAGAAGAGTAAGACTATCCTATTTCCATGGCTGCTGTTTTATAAACCTGACCTCTGACCTCCCAAAACAAAAGGATATAAATAGCCTACATAGCCTGTGTTTTATTAATATCTTATTATAAGATTATTATTTGTGGATTAGCTAATAGAGCAGTTGCATAAAAATGTTATTTTTGGAGATGTTTGGACTTAAATTAACTGAGAAATTGTGATGGGGTTTATCTTAATATTATCTGATGTTTCATTGACACGTTTAATATTGATTAGACTAGATTATTGAGAGACAAAGCATAAGACAGTCTGAATATTCTGTAAATAATTCACTAATTGCTTGTTTTAATTATTTTTTTGTTTGTTCCTTTTCTTCTGCCAGAAGACATACTAATTTAATCTGTCTGTACTGACATGGAAAATAATCAGCAGAATTTATTGTAATGTCATGATATCACACTCATAATGTATTAAAATCTGACATCTGTGAAGTAATAAAAATGTCAAACAAATATTGTCAAGCCATTGAATATGGTACACATAAGAGTAAATGGCACAAAAGAAAACAGTGTGTTTCCTTTAATTTGAGATAATGCCACACATAACCACAAAGTGATTCATTACAGCACTACAGAGCTGAAAAAAGCCGGAAACATGTGAAAAAAAAAGGCGTCATTTAAACCAGTCAGCTCACTTTCATCTAACAGCATAACAGGTGAAGGCACCTGTTAAAAATCCTGACAGAGCAGAAAGTGGAGCAACCTGTTCCCTCAGACAGGACAGGTGCGAGCTCGTGAATGTGTGGAAACATAAATTAGGCACACTCCTTTCTCCTTCCTGACTGTCTGGTTTGTCTTCACGAAGATAACATCACACATGTCATGCCTGTATTTAAAACACCTCAGTGTTCCCATCTGCTTCAGCACAAATTTTATTTCACTCTGATGTTGTTTATGTGCAAAATAATAACACCGTGCAATATTCAGCCGCTTTTATTCCAATACGATGTGCAATAATATGTTGCATCCCAGTCATTTCTCCTCCTCCCCTATAATCATTTATACAATTATTACTTTCTGCACTTTGCTTTTGTTGTTTTTCTATCTTGAAAGCATGTCTTTGTATTTTAAATGTGTGTGGTTCTTTTTAAAATGTCTGCTTTACTGTTGATCCTGTGAATCAGAGTTTCTTCATCATGTTACATGTTTGAATGACAATAAAGGATCTTGATTCTTGAAACGTGGTTCAGTGACCATACATGTATCTTAATGTAAAATATTCAAATACTAACCTTTTAATGACAAACACTAGTAAAAGGAATTACAGCTTCTTTGGCTCTTTACAAAAAAAGCTCTGGCAACCATTTCATTTAAAGTCAGCCATGGCAGGAACAAAAGATCAAAAAAAGAAACACGCATAAGTTTGCGAGCTACTGTCACTTTGAATCACAGGAAAAACGAGTATGTAATGAGCCATGTCATGAAGAATGAAAGAGGTGATGGAGCAGTCTGAATCACTGATGACAAACTGCTGTATATTCACAACACACTTGTTCCATGTCACAGTATTGAGTTCTAGATGTGGGTCTATCGCACTAACAGACATGCTTTTGCTCAACATGCTCAGACAGTTGAAAAATTGGGATCCCAGATGGGTCTGCAGGAAATGTCTGGAAAATCACTCAAGACAAGTAAACAAGTATACATAGTTGATGTTTTACACAAAAAACGCAAGGGAGTTTCCTTTCTCAAAACACCTTTACAAACATATAATTAAAGAGTTCAAATGTGTTTGTGATGGATTAATTATGCCTGAGTGAAATTCCACTTGGCAATTGTCACACTACAGAAATGTGGCTTGAAAAAGGGAGGGGCAGGCTTGTCAAATAGAAGGTAAAACATTTACTATAATTCTCCTGCATCATAATAAAATGTCAACAAGAAAAAACGTGGGAGGTTTGTCATCAGAAAAGCAAATAGTTGCACCACAGACACACACACACTAATGGCTTAAAAGGCTCTGATGGACTGGAGGTGACCAAAGGTAGGTTCATATTGGCTCTGTCATGGACCGGTGACATTAATGTAAGTGTTCAGGCTCCACCTGTGTTTCTATGTTCTCCTTTCCATATGAACCTCATTATACTTTCCATATTCCACATGAAAACACAAAGAAGCTTCTAACATTTTCAATACGCATACTCACAACAGGAGCGAATTCGCTATGTGTTCGCGTAACTTATTTGCGATGGCTAAAGGATACAAATTACAAAACCTAGACACTAACTATTCGGACATTTTTAGGAGTTTTCCATAGCCATGAACCGTGAAGATGAAAAAAAGCCCCAGTGAAGATGTAGCTAAAGCTAGCCGGCTAACGACAGACGTGCAAGTTTTATAGGCAGGAACTGTTTACTCCAGCAAATCCTCCGCTGCAAACTCAGGATAACGGCCATCACACAGAGGAAAGATTAAGACAAAGATGCTATTTAAGTAAACCCCGGAGAGATAAACTCTAGCTCTAAGAAGTCGTTGGACAAGAAGTTGCCAGGAAATTGGTACTCACTGTCGGTGCGCCTGAAATTCCAGACAGCGTCCAGTTTGGAGTCAGTCCTGCCTCCTCCACGTAGAGACAAAAAGTAGACGGGCAACGGCTGGAATGTCCGCTCCGCCCCGTTCGTGACGTCACAGCCAGCCGCGAGACCCGAGTGAGTTTCAACTGTAGACAAAATAAAACAAACAAATTAATGAATAAATAAATACACCCTAAATAATAAATACACAATTCAAGATGTTAGAATGGATGAATGGACCAAATTCATATGTAGAAAAAGTACACAAATTAATAATAATAATAATAATAATAATAATAATAATAATAATAATAATAATAATAATAATAATTAAACTTAAACCAAAAAGTTTTGAGTGTCAACTGTAGAGAAATTAAAATAAATAAATAAATAAATAAATAAAAGTAAAATAATAAATACACAAGTAAGGATGGCAGGCTGGATGTATGGAATATAATTTGAACCAAAAATCATATTTAAAAAAAATATATATAGTAATAATGAAAAGCGGAGTGTATAGAGTGCCAACTGCAAACAAACAAATAAATAAATAAATTAAACACAACTAACAAATTGTTAGTCCCATAGCATTACAAGCTCAAGTCAGATATCTGTTTAACTTTACTCTCCTAACATTGTTGCTTAATTTTTCATCATTGGCTATGACCTGACAAAAAAAAAAAAAAAAAACAACATGGGCAATTATGCTATGAGGCTAACGAAAGACTGTTTGGGTGGAAATATGGAGTGTCATCTGCATCAAACATAACATGGGAAAATAAATAAATAAAATAAACAAACAAAACAAAAAACAATTAAAGTTAAAGCAGAGTGTACAGAGTGCCAACTGTAATGAAAAATTAAACTAAACTTACAAATACATAAAGTTATTGGAAGGGATGCATGCATTGACAGTCATTTCAAAAGGACACTACAGACTAGTTTGTCATTTATGCCAATAATAATAATAATTATAATAATAATGATATTGATGATGATGATAATAATAATAATAATAATAATAATAATATTAACAACAGTGTGCAGCTATGCAGTCAAATTAATTAAACCAAGTCCAAAAACAAATAAATACAGCAGAGAAATTAAACAAACAAACAAAAAAAATTATCCCATACACATTTAACATGTAGTATTGTTCAGAAAAATACAATTTTATACTGTACAGTTATTGTTTTGTTCATTTTTGATAACCACTAAAACAGTTTTGGGGAAAAAATTTATATCATTACACTATGTTGTGTAACTCTCTGAAGAGAACTACATATTAATCACTTTCATGTTGTAGCACTTTTTCAATCTGTCTACATCCATGATAACAGCCCATGCTTATTTCTATATATAGGCTGAGGGACAGATTTTCCAGTAAAATTCTGAAATATGACATGTGCCTGTAGATCTGTTACTGTGTCCGGTTCATGTACAACTGCAAATATATGAAACACTAGTCACCTTTAACTTAGAAATGATGTTCAAATAACACATAGTGGTTTTCACTGCAGAATATGTGCTATTTAAGACGAACTAACAACACATGGAATAGACATGTAGGGCTGAAGGGTGCATAAAACTGGAATAAAGTAAAGCAAATGCGCATTTAAAGGCAATATATCTCTATATTGTATGTATTGTATTTATTTACCTGTAGGTAAAAGCATGTGATTATGTTTCACGAGACATCTTCACTTTTAAGCCGAAAGTTGATATAATGCACTATACGTTTTTACTGTGAAGGTAAATGATTGGATCTAGAAAATACGTATAATCACAGGTCAGGGCTGGTAGATGCAGTACATACTCCAGGGCACCAGGTGGCGATAACGGGCGATACATTGCCGCTGAAAGTCAGGCGCTTGTAAAATCCAAAATGAAGTATTTTGCTACGGTGAACGCAGATTAAGCGCCTTATTTTGTATTACTGTGTTTTCATTTAATGAGAAGATACAGACTTCAACGACTCCGGTTGTTGAGTTTGTGAAATGACCGCGGCGATGCAAAGGTAAAAACCCCAAAATGCGTTCAGAAATACGTTTGTTTACCCGTTAATGAAACAGCGAGCGATGTTAGCAGCTAACCGTTAAGTAGCAGCATCAGCTAACATCTGGGTTTATAGCATAGCATTAGAAATTCTTTTAACAATATCTCCAGTTAAAATACTAACCCCAAGCTCTAAACACACATTTATAATTATGACAGTCCACTTGATAGGGTACCTTGAACTTAGATTTTTTAAAAAATGCATTTTCTTGATGTAATATATTTTAGCTAACGTGTAGCTTTTGCTACATTGAAAATGAATACATCCAATGTGGAGTTAACGCTGTGGTTGAATAAACTCAAATGACCACAGTCTAACTCAACAGTTTATTCATTATTATGTGTTGAAGCTGAAATGTAACAGATTGTCAGACACAGCACCTGTTTTTCTCACTCTACGTAACACTTTGTGGATATTTTCAGGCGTATTAGTCTCACAAACTACCAACATTTTATTTTATATTTATCTTAATCTCTTCTGTTGACTGTAGCACCACGCCCAGCAAGCTGAATCTTCTGGTCAACAAACTGCATGAGTTTTTGGCTCATTCCGTTGTGGAGGACAGCAATGGTACACCAGCCACAGATGATGGTGAAGGTACAACTTCTGATTACTTTCATCATAAATGATGGAAGATATCATGAAGATTTGTACATACAACACAATAGTTATGTTGTTTTCTTATATTAATTTGTTGCTTCTATGTACAGGATCAAACAGTCACTGTTTTGGAAGTTCTACTGGTTATTGTGCAGCAGAGGTAAGTGAACATTTGTGGTATTTTTCCATCATCCGTTTGAATGAGAAATAATACTGATCAGCTCTTGTAACACTGATGGTACGTTTACTTTATTATTGCAAATAATTGGTCCCAAAAATATGTATGCTTCTTAAACAGTTTTCATAGCACATTTTGAAAAGTTGAATACAATTTACTAGTTTATGTGCATCTGTATGAATTTAAGCCTCTTTTCTGTACAATGTCTGTTAGGATGTTTTGTCATATATAATGTAACAATTTTGTAATGCGATGACAAATAGGAGAGGTAGAATTTTAGCAGTTACAAAATGTTGAAGCAAATTCTGTCATGCATAAAAAGGTGTTGCCTACATCCCCAGTGTTTAATATAGTCACTGTTGAATCTCACAAATTGAAAACAGTGTCACAAATTGTAGTTGATCATGGCAAGTAAAAACTTATCCAAGTGTCTTGCTTTGCAGGCAGAAGTGGACAACAAATACTCAAGAAGGTGAGTTTATGAATTAAAATTTGTGTTGTGCATGCTGATTTTATACATTACGTGGTTATGGATATATGGAGTCTTGACTGTTTTCAATAATAGCAAACCAGCCAAAATTAACTTAAATTTCCACTTGAAAAATTCAATTTGTTGATTACTTGGCTTTATGGATGCATGACATTAGAGATTAATTACAAAAAGAATGCGCATTGTCTCTATCCTGTGCCAGGTGAAAGTTGAATAGCATATCTTTCATGGCATGTTGCATATGTTGTGTGATTTATACCCTTTCTTATCTGCTTCACTCTTATTGCAGAAAACCTTTAGTTGTCATAAAGCACTCAGGACTTGATGAATCTGGAGATTCAAGTGGAAGTGAAGAAGAGGATTTCCCTGTTCCAAGCGGACCCCTTGATGTCACTAGATTACCGAAAGGTAAGCTTAGACATTGATACACTGCATCTAATGATTGTTACTGGGTTATAACTAGATCAATGATTAGGATATCATGGAAACCAAAAGGGACTGGGTCTACTGTGTCTACTGCAGTGCAACAGTTATCAGTGTTTAAAATTTAGATTAAACTGCACATGTATAGAGATTATGTTGATTGTGTCAATCATTGTGTAGGTTTTAGATTAGGTTAGATAGAACTTAATTGATCCCTTGGGTAGAGCCGTCCGGGAAATTAAGGTTGCTGTATCCTCACAGCACCATATGTACATATGCAAGAAGAGCTAGAATGTGGGCAATTCTGTTTAACAGTCTCCAATACAGTTTCAGTGGCTCATAGAACAGAAAAACCAAATCACAGACATTGCCATTTCAGACCCCATTATCATACACACACACACACACACACATACACACATACACACACACACACACACACACACACACACACTGTTGATGTGAGCACCTTCACGTGGTCAAAAACAGTAAATGAATAAATACACAGGCACTCTACAACCCTAACTCATTTAGCAGCCTTATGGCCGAGGGAATAAATGAGTTTGTGTATCTATTTGTTCTTCTCTGGGGCGCATTGTATCGTCTCCCTGACGGCATTAGGGTGAATCTATCTTTGAGGACATGGTCTGGTTGGTCTAGCATTCTCCTGGCTTTCGGCACCACCTGCTTCTTCCATAAAGAAGAACTCCTATAATTTTGGAGCAGACCCTAATGATGCTGCTTAGACTGTTTTTGTTCTTCACAGACAGCCCATTTTAAAAGCAAATAAAAGAAAAGGTTAAAAGACTTCCACTATAAGAACAGTAAAAACTACATGAAATAGGTTTAGAAATGTTAACATTAAAAGAAAGAAAAAGTGCACAGATCCCACTGATAGAACATTAGTCACTGCACTCTCTCAGCATCATCTCGTTCTCTTCATCCTTTCTCCTCCTGTTGCTCCTCCCCCTCCTCCTGAGTTCAGAGCTGTACAGTTTGATGGGGACAAAAAAGTTGGTTTAGAAGCTTAGTCTTTTTGTTTTACTCCTGGGGAGGAGTAGCCTGTCACTGAACAGACTTCTCTGTGCGCTGATGAAGGTGTGCAGAGGGTGACTGGTATCATCTGTGATGGCCTGTAGTTATATCCCCGAGCGGAATTTTGGGGATATTATGTTTTTGGTCCGACCACCTCTGGTCCGGCCCCGCCGCCAGTTATCTTTTGTGTTAACGCGATAACTTGAAAGATATTTGGTTTAGAAATTCCATGTTTTCCATATCAATGAATATCATGGAGAGGAAGAACTGATTCGATTTTGGATGATTTACCA
>JAPTYQ010000007.1:15541664-15553913 GCA_029814465.1 Ostorhinchus cyanosoma
CTCATGTCATGACATCATTAAGGATTGGGGGCATTCAGGGATATACCCCCTAGCCATCGCTTCCGATGGCGTAAGCCTAGTTTGTAGAATGTTGTCTTTTCTGCAACTGTAATCAGAATGTCCACTTTCAGGCTGACCACAGAGCCAGCCCGCCTGATTGGTTTGTCCAACCTGGAGGTGTCCTTTTTGGATGTGCTGCCACCCCAGGAACCAGTGTAAATGAGGACACTGGTTACCATAGACTGGCAGAACATCCTCAGAAGTTTTCTGCTGATGTGAAAAGAACTCTGCCTTTTTAGGAAGTACAGCCTTCTCTGCCCCCTCATGTACAGGTGGTCTGTCTTACATGTCCAGTCCAACTTGTTGTGCAGCCAAAGCCTAAGGTACTTGTAGCTGTCTATGACCTTTACCTCACTTCCCTCAATAAGAACTGATTGTGGACATGGTCTTGACTTCCCACAGTTAATGAGCATCTTCTTAGCTTTTGAATTATTGAACTGCAGGTGATTCCTTTGGCATCACACGACAAAGACCTTCACCAGACTCTTGTATTCATCCTCTGTTTTCCCTAATGCACCCCATGATGGCTGTGTCATCTGCAAACTTCTGTATGTGGCACTGCTCAGAGTACTAACAGAAGTCTGAAGTGTACAGGGTGTAGAGGAGAGGGGCTAGCAGAGTGCCCTGTGGTACCCCTATGCTGCTGAACACAGTGTCAGATGTAATGTCCTTTACCCTGATATACTGTAGTCTGTCTGTGAGGTAGGTGAGGATCCAGGACAGCAGGCAGGAATCCACTTCCATCCTCATCAGATTGCCCTGTAGCATAAGGGGCTGGATGGTCTTAAAGGATCCTAACTGTGCCACTTCCCTTATCAAGGTGTTTGTGGACTTGATGCAGGAGGTAGAGGATGGCATCCTCCACACCAGCATCTGCTCAATAGGCTAATTGTGGGGAGTCCAGTGGCCTGAGGAGTTGGAAGAGGAGCCACCTCAGTATCCAGTTCCATCAGTTGGTAGCCATTCTTCCTTAGTTCTTACTTGACCTGGTCTACAGATATGAAGGGAGGGGGAGTGAGGATGGGAGGATAGGCTTGTTGATGGAAGAGGGAGAGGGGGCTGTAGTGACGGTTGAGGGATAGTAAGCTGGTTGAACCTGTTGAGGAAGACATCGAATTTGTTTGCCTCCTCCACAGTCCCACCTACTTTGTCCTGTGGCCTGTGATGGTATCAACACCCTTCCAAACCTCCTCCATCTGCTTAATTTTTTTTTGTTGATGTCTGTCCTTCAGGCAGTAATTCACCTCCTGCTGTATTGATTTAATTGTCTCCCTGTCTTTGTTCCTGAAAGCCACCTTCTTGTTAAGAACAGCTTTGTCCTCCTGTGTTACCCAGGGTTTATTGTTAAAGTTACAGCAGACAATCTTAGCAGGTCAGACCACATCTATGCAGACGCTCAGTACTCTATCAGGCAGCGGATCAGTTCCTCAGTGTTCTCACCATATGGATTTAACAGCACACCCCAGGTTGTGGCTTCAAAGCAGTCTCTCATGCTGTCCTCCAGTTCCTGATGTTGCATGTTGTAGCAGACTGCTTTTGTACAAGGGTGGTCTACTGTGACTCTAGACGGACCAAATTGTAATCTGAAGTGACATGACTGAACTCTCTTGGCAGATAGTATGGCCACAGGCTAACAAGATCGCGACAGCACAGAACCGCCTTTATAGAAACATGCCCTGGGTTACACAAGCGATAGTAAATGTACATGATGAGCTCCCCACCTCTGGGTTAGCCACAATTCTGTGTAGAGATACAGGCTGCATTCTCAGTCGATCTGCGAGTTGTTCAGTGTAGACAACTCATCGGTCTTATTATGCAAAGCATTCACATTTCCCATTGTTATGGTTAGGATCAATGGTTTAAACACCCCTGGTTGTCTGTTTGCCTGGCCTTTAGTCTAGCATTGTCCTTGCAGCCCAGTGTCTTCTAAGCTCTGCCGGTAAGTGGTGCTGGCATCCTGCGTGTTCCTTTTTCTTCAGGGCCAATAGTTCCTCTCCAGAATAAACAAGACAACTCGCTTTGTGATGTTTTAAAATTTTAAATATCCATGGGATATATGAAAAGAATACATAGCATCTCCATGGGAGAGGTTAAAAAGAGTAAAAAGTTGAAAAAAAAAACCAGCTTGGTGCTGCAGACCATCAGGCTGCCATCTCCCACATCGCCAGAGATGCATCTCTACTCTTGTTTCAAATTAACTTGTACTGTATGTGTGTTGACAAAAAAAACTAAGCCAGTTCAGCAAAGTCTTGCAGAAATATTATTGAAGCAGTTTATAGTCAGTATTTGTGCATTGTGTCTGTCCATGTAAACATGACAAGTTATTTATCAATTATTTCTTTTAAACATGAAATTTCAGTAAGATGATGGAAGGTATCAGCATTTAATAAATGTTTATTACTGCTAGTTTCTTTTCCTTTTTGTCTTTACAGGCACTGTACTGGTCAGGCCTGAGTCGGCTGATAACGGAAGAGATGATTTCAGGGGTCCAGAATTTCGCACCAGGAAATCTGGTGTCCTACGCAAAGAGTTTTCAAGGAGACGAGGAGGTCAGTCACCACTGGATAATATGTCATTTATACATCTCATCTTCACTTGTATGATTATTCAATATTTACTTTACATACTGCACTTGGTCACATTAGAGAGCCAGGGCTGTTGCTCTAAATGAATTTCTCCTGTGGTGATGTGTTCTCATCCTGCTTAATGAAGCAAGCTGCACACGATGTTATGAATCTTTTCTTTTTGCCTTAGTCTTGCTTTCTGATACCTAATCAGGAGATGCGGGATTAAAGTAGATATCAAACATATCAACCTCTTTCCCCTTAGACAGTCCATCAAGCCATATTTCAGCATTTCTGTTGCTAATGGTATTGCTCTCATTTCATAGGGGTTGAACACATGGGTATTGTCAGTTGCACTGCATGTGGTCGGCAAGTTAACCATTTCCAGAGAGATTCCTTCTATCGGCATCCAGTTCTGAAAGTGCTTATTTGCAAGGTAAGTATGAAAACTAAAACTTAAAGGGTAAAAACATAAATAAAAAGTAACATCTAAACAGTGCAACAAAAAAAAGAGTACAATATAGTACAGTACAACCTTTCTGGGCTTTTGTATATTTATTTGCAATTATACGTCAAGATAATTGGGAATTTGTGTCAAACTATTTGAAATGTTTTGCCAAATCTATGTCTTGAATATAGTGTTTTGTTTTTTAGTGGTGCTACAAATATTACTCGAGTGATGACATCAGCAAGGATGGAGATGGAATGGATGAACAGTGCAGGTAGGATTTATAGTACTTTTAAATTTAATTTTAGCTCAGCTTTTAGTAACCACCTGAAATGTTTCCTGTTAATGATGGACTGTGATACACTGCAATAGTCCTTTTCTACTTTCTTTAAGCAAGCAAGCAAAGTTTATTTATATAGCACCTTTCACAGGCAAAAGAAGTCACAAAGTGCTTCACAGAAAACAATAAAATACATGATTTTACAAACCCCAAACCATATAAATAACAATAAAAACATGGACATAAAACAACCCTCTACCTACCATCATTAAAATGTTAAAATTACAATCCCAAAATGTAAAAAAATTTAAGTGTATAGGAAATTGTGTGTTGCTAACAATGTAAATTAATTTTGGGACAAACTTCAACTGCATTATTAACATTCTAATGTACAGTAATGATATAGACACTAACCACACAAACTATATTTTACGACATACCCACGTCTACGCAACATGTACAAGAGATCAAGACCTTAAACCAGCGGCCTTTGAAACAACCAGTCACAGCTGAGCGGCTCCTCAACAGCAGCTAACAAATACAGTAGCATTAATGCTGATCTTTTGTCAAATGTAAATGTTACTTTTGCAGACAAATCTGGCATCAGATAATCTGCAAGTAAGTTATGAAGCAAATAATTTTAATTACTTCTGTACTGTAGATATAATAGGACTCTGTAATACACTTACCTGTATTGTCTCTTGTCTCCTCATCCTGCAGATGGTGTGCTGAAGGAGGACACTTAATCTGCTGTGACTTTTGTAGCAACGCCTTCTGCAAAAAGTGCATTCTAAGAAACTTGGGAAGGAAGGAGCTATCAGGCATCTTGGAGAGTAAATGGTACTGCTATGTTTGCAGCCCTGAACCCCTTTTCAACCTGGTAATGGCCTGTGATAGCGTTCTTGACAACATGGAGCGTTTGTGGCATCAACAGCGCAAGAGGAACCGAGCAGAGCCAGAGAAATCGGGAACACAAAATATTTCACTGGAAAAATGGGATCACACCGGAATGGATGGAAATGTTCTATTCAACTATAACACACTTCAGATTTCAAAGGATCTCACCAAAAAGGCGAAACATTTAGTAGACTCCACAAACACCTTAAACAGAACTTTTGTTAATTTCATTCACACTGTGACCAAAAGTAAACAAACGCCTGCTGTTCGCAGTCTGTATCTGAAAGCCTTTTTGTCAGTAATGAAAGGCTTAAGAAAATCTCTTGCATCACTTGAAGAAAGCCTAAAGGAGGAGTTTAGTGACCTGGACTTAATGAACTGCTGGGAAAAGTTAGTCAGTATTGATACAGACATTGATACACAACCTGCAGCAGAAGCAGACGCAGGGCTTGATATTGCTGATGAAAGGTGCTTGAGTGACTTACAGAAGTTGGCAGCTGAACATCTGGAGGATGACGATTCAGACTCAAAGGGCATAACTGGTGGCATTAAGTCTTTCTCCACTGGGGAAGACATAGATTTTCCTTCCCCTGCTGCCAGACAAAGAGCACAAAAGATCATGTTGCAGCCTTCTGAAAGCCAGGTCACAAAAAAATTAGTTGTAAAACTGACACCAGTCCCTGTGGAGCAGGAGCAGCCACCCTCTGATCCCCCTGAGATGAAGCAAGACATGCACATGAGGGCTAATATAGCCTCTGGAGAAGTTGAACCCGAAGAGTTAGAGTCCGGTGACCAATGTGCTGACAGCAACTTGAGCAATGACAGCTCTGATTCTTTGAAGGAATCTGTGCATCTAGATGAGGAACAAGGTAACAGACGCTCTCCACGTGTGAAGACCACACCTTTACGTCGTCCAAGTGACGTCAAGGCCAAAACCTCCCCTTCTACAGCAGACAGTGAGAGTGACTTGGACACTGAGGAAAACCCTAGTACTTTACCTGCTGAGGACGCCGAAGAAGAGCAAGATCTTAGCAGAACAAGAGACGACTCTGACTCAGATGAAGTCCCCACAGCTCTGCTTGAGAGAGCGGCCATGACACAAAGCTCTGATGATCCCCAGAGTGATGATGAAACTGAAGCTTCGACAACGGTGGCCAAGAAATGTCTCTTTTGGTTGAATAAGAACACCCCAATATCACCAGAAAACATTCGCAGAAAACGTAAGATGCTAGACCGTTCGCCTGAGTCTGATTCAAGTAAAAGAAGGGTTAAAGCTCTAAGGAGAAGTAGGACAGATTCTTCTAGTCACGAGCAAAACTCTGAAAAGAAAATGCAGCACTTGAAAACGCTGAGGTCCATGGGAGCACCTTGCCTTGTCCAAAGAGAAGACCAAGGTGTGATTATAAAGCAGGGAGGAAAGTCTAAAACGAAATCTTGCCAGCAAGCAATGGAGTCATCATCTTCATCAAGTGAAGAAGAAGAAGATGATGACTCTGGCAGTGACGGAGATGATCAGAAGATGAAGCCAATCACCGAGGATGTAGCAATCCTGGGGGCAACAGCATTCAACCAATCATCTGGTGAGTGTTGGTCCTATGTAGATACTCAGTTGTAAAGTGTCTCAAAAATGCAATATATTATTTTTTCCACATATATCAAACAAACGAGAAGATTGAAATTATGACAAATCTTCAAATGAAGTCAAAACATGAAAAAAAAAATTCAAATAACTTCAGCCATTCAAATGAATGAGAACTAAAGCATCATGTCGTCACCTTACTAAAATAATTGCCCAAGTTATTCTTTTAGGTCATGGGCCGATTGGCCTTCAGCTGTTGTGAAGGCGCTGTGTTCAGCCTTTCCTTCATTAGCAATTTCTTTAAACTTCTCCAATCAAACTACTGGTCGGCTTCATTTCAAATTTTATATGGCACAGTGTCTACAAAGTATGTTCACAGTTTTGAGAAATTGAATTTTTTGAATATTTGAAATATTACAAATTTCCTTTTACTTATAGTGGGCCATATTTTAATCCCAGAGCTTTATTTCATGGGTTGTGTTTTTTGTGTTTGTATAATTAGGAGTTATTGGTACTCTGCAATAGGAGTGCCCTCTTTCAGAAATTATAGGTTGATGTAGATGCTTAAAATAAGATTTTGTAATTAAGTATTTTAATTAAGCTTGTAACCTGCTTCATGTAACCAGAAATCAATTGATTTAAATCATAAATTGTCCATACTGATAAAAAACTAAATATTGTCCTGCTCTAATTTATGCGTTTTACTTTTGTTTTGGTGTAGTTTGACTGCTTGCATGTTAAACGGTTTATGTCAGTGAACTTCATAAACATATCAATTCCTATTGATATTTTTACAATATGTAATTTGACAACGCTGATAAATAGAGTTGTGCCATTCAAAATAATTCAGATTTCAGAGTTTACAAGGTGCAGTGATTCCATCCCTGTTTCTCTGTTAGAGTCTGAGACTAAAGTACTGAAGAGACTTTCAGCAATTCTTTATTTATCATGTAGTATCATAAGGTTCTCAATGCTGGGTAATCTCCTGAGATTAAATCATCAAGCGATAGGGTGTTAGATTTAATTATATTGACTAACAATGTCTAAAGTTTAGTATTATCAACATACATTTTCAGTCTCATTTTGAACTTACTGTTTCACCCTACTGAGCTGTTAAGTAACCAACAACAAACCTTTTGTATAATATCAGATAACAGATGGCCTCTGCCATCTGTGAATTTTAGTTTATCTATCTGTAGGATGATGCTGGAGAGATCGGTGCATCCCTATACACCAGTGATAAAACCTGCTGCTGACTTTTGGAAAATGATTTTTTTGTGTATTGAAATAGTCAGATTCCTTTTAACAAATCTTTTGTTCTATAGGTGATGATGAAGAACACTCCGGCCCCTCTTGGGCAGCAGAAGAAGATGATGATCCAGAAAATAGGTATGGTTCAAAAAGCCCGGATGTAGAGTTTGTGAAAGAGCATATGTGCAGAAGCAAAGCTGCAACTTCAGACGCCAGCCTCCCAGCAAAATCTATAAACACCCTCATCATTAAGACTCGGTTGCAGTCCACTCAAAAGCGACCAAAACGTAGCTGCAGCAGACCCCTCGCCATTAAATACACATTCTAGAGGAACACTAGACATTAGTGTACCTCTAGGACACATTAAGACTGAACTGTCCTTAATATAGTGATAAATAATTCTTTTATAATCTTTTGCCAGAGATTGTGTGTAAATGCTTGAGATCAGATTTTATGATATATAAGATGGAGAAATGAGAAGTTGGCTCATTTGAACTTTTACAGGACTTTAGCACATATTTACATGTTACTTTCAAACAAAGCCTTATAGATCATCATGTTAAAGTTTTTTTTTGTGTTTGTATGGATGTTCTTTATATGTAGAAAGCTGAGCTTCAGTTGACTTTTTTGTTTTTACAGTGACAAGAGCTGCTCTGTTAACTGAAGTTTAAGACAATTTGTTATTCATAGGTGAAGTATAAAGTTTGACCTTGTTTTCCAATCTTAATTAACCCTTTATGGTCAGAGTCTTTTTATTTTTGTTTTTTAAATATTCAATTTTGATTTAAGATTTCAAAAAGCTTTCTGTTTAATTCAGTTATGTTGCTTGCCGCAATATTGTGACTTTGACACTTAAAGGGTTATTACTACTGTTGTAATAATGACTTTAAAAATTGTTTTAATGGTAGGCACAATACATCCATAAAACTTGAATACTTCACCTTTAAATTAATTCAACCTTTTTTTTATATATATTACTACCATTAATGGACTTAAGCCTTTTGTAGTACGACACTTTAATTCTGATTTAGTTATAAGAAAGATAAGAAATAAAATTATTTGCTTATTAAAATACCAGATGCAATGCACGTAATTATATAAATGAAGTGTAATTTAGGTTTCTGTTATTCTGCTATTAATTTCGTTTTTACGGACAAATTTCTTCCTATTGATGGCCTTAATCTTATGACCACTGAATATGTCACGTTTATCTCCCTTATGTTCTTTTCAGCTGCATTTAGGGATGTTTTTTTTTTCTGAATGGGCTTGTGTTTGGTGAAGCTGATCAGTCAAAAGGTGCTTTGTAGCTGGAGAATTAATGTTTCATTTACAAGACTCTGGTATTTTCACTTGACTGAAATGAGGATTAATAAAATTTATTGTGAAATATTATAAAATCTCACACATGGTCCCTGTTCTTTAAAACTTCTCAAATTAAAAAGAGCAAAGATTGTTGGCCTTTCTTACAAGGGTTAGTCTTTGTGAGGTAAAAGTTGTACAGTAAACACAAGAACTAAAGGCTGTTTCCAAAAATTGTCTGATCAAATGCAGATTGTTTGTGTTAAAATGAATCATAAGAGCCTGGGAATGAAGTGCAGCAGTTTAGTTTTCACCCACATTTGGAAGTTTGGTTTCCTGACAGACTGAAACCAGAAAGAAGCTGCTCAGAAGTCTTCTGAGTGTCACATGCACTTTGCCGTCTGTGCCCACTGAGCAGCTGTAATTGGAATGAGTCACCATCATGACGCATTACATCCAGTTTTCAGAATTCTCAGACTCAGAACACCAAAGAAGATGTCTAAGATATGTTTTTCCCTCTAGAAATAATACTCTATTAGAAATACTAGATATACTCTACTAGGAATATTACTATATAGTATATAAGTAATAAAGTAATAAACCAGAAGACTAGAACAAGGGGAATCTCTGTCAACAGTATTTTAGCGATGGGATTATGGAAATCTAGGCCAATATAGATGTTGAAAAGATATTGCTATTTTTGTGTGTATGCTTTTTTAAAATCTATATTTATGCATAAACCAATCAACCATTAGAGGAAAACATGCAGGATTTTAAGGCGATATACATGCAAGAAAATAAAATAATACCACGAATAAGACAAACAAAGCTCACAATGGCATTGATATTCCTTTTTCATGAACTAATTTGCACTTTTTGTTAATACCCTCCACGAAGGGTGTGTTGCCCTGTTCGAGGAGGCGGGCAAAGGGTGTTGTTTGTGGTTCAGTTTGTTTGGTAACACTAGCAGCAAAACTATCGGTTGAATTCATTCACAATATTATAGATGTCATTACATTTTGGGAAAGGTAGGTCAAAGCTCCATTTTTTAATGATTTGTTTAATATCTTCCCATTTACTTGTAATGGGTGAAATACATGCAAGGGGCGGGGTTTGTTGTGCCTGGCCCCACTTGTTTATTCATATCTTCATAGAACTACTAACAAATCTTTCTCATAAAAATTACCTGAGCTGTTTAAAGTATTTATGCACTTTATCACATCTTTGAGCACAAACTCAGTCGTTAAAAAAAAAAAATTAATATAAAACAAAAGGTTAAACATTAGCCAGAGTGAATCAGTGAATGTCATTTGCTGATAGGTCGATATCGCTGCATCCCTACTTTTCTCTTTTTGTATGTTTTAGCCCACTTTCTCTACACAGAGTATACATTGCTGCTGACCATTTTCTAAAATGAGAAAATGCTCACCGTATTCCACTTTACATGAACCTGAACACTGTTTGACTGGTGAACAAGCCGTCACTTTTCTGTCGACATTTAAACACCTTAAAATTTGCGCCCAAAAAGCCGTGTGGTTCAGCGCGTTTAAAGTATTAGTGGGTACGTTGTATATCTGAGAATTGAGAGTGGGCCGTGAAACAACAACCGTTACAATGCAAGCAGTGACTAAATTCTCACAGTATGCTTTCAATGACATCCATGTTTGTTTTCTCATGTTTTTTTTCCAGGTTGGATTTCCTGATAGCACAGCAATGAATGCCGTACTGTTATCTTATCGCCACCAACTGATGTTTTCCGGTAGTCTTAACGGAGACCATACATTTTAGACATTTAGACTGCGAACTCTAGAAAAATGGTCAGCAGGAATGTAAACATTGTTACATTTGTGGTTAGAGATGTAAAACTTGAAAAGGTGATATTTTAAGCAGCATGTGACTTGCTGTTTGTTCAATCTCCATTAAGTGTCTTCAGTATGTTCTGTTTTTACCATTTTGAACATTTAAAAGCTGTCAGATCTGGAATGAGGTCTGTTGCCACTACCTACACCTGCCTACATTTCGTCACCTTTGTAAAATAATAACTAAAGTCTTTTTTTTTTTCAGATTTTTTTCAGGAAACACAAAAAACTTAATTATAAATTGAGTATTTGCTGATTTAAGCAAGAAAACTCAATTTTTGCCAAAAAAAAAAAAAAAAGACAGTTATTTTAGGAAGGTGTCGATTTACCATTTTACAGAACAGGAGAAAAAAATCTGTCCCGCCCCCTGGGTAGTCATGGGTAATCACGCATCAGTTCTGTTCTAGAAAGAACGCATTGAATATGGGGGGTTATAGAAGGCTGCTAACTGTACTGAAACACAAAATGCTATTAAAAAAAACAAACGTTCCCTCTTTTTTTTTTTTTTAATTGTAAACTATACAAGAAGAGATTAATGATTTGACAACATTTTAATATTTGGTATTACACTCCATGAGAGTATTAGGTTAAAACAGTGGAAATGTTATTATTTTAAGTGAATATTTATATAAAAATGTTGTCACGTGTTTGTCTTTTCCATGTAAATTTGATCCCCTTTAAAAGCAGAAATTCTTAGCTGGTCAAAGTGGGGGAATACGTTGCCTCCCAGTGAGCTCTGTTTGTGTTTTAAAAAAAACAAAAACAAAAAAAACCCCCGTAGCTCTGCACTGCGAGCTGTTATGGTTGTACACATTCTTGGTTCATCTGAATTTTGATATAATTTATATTTTAACTTAAAAGAAACCTAACGACCTCTGTCCCTGTTAGACCTAAATAAATTCACAAATTGTCAAAAAAAAAAAAAGATCCTTCCATAAGAATGTTTTTGTTTTTATTGAAATGTGAAGAATAAATGTTTGTAATAAATCCATACATTTTAAAATGTGTCTGCCTCATTCTATGCTGATTGTTTCTTTATTATACTATAAATATACTGCATGTCTTCTATTGGTCCTGGGCTTTATTAGCAGAGCTTTTCATTAGCACCCAATATAGGTGGATTTGAAGTGTCTGAAGATATTTTGATCAGATTTATGAGCTCAACAGCTTGTATACCATCACCACTTTTTGAAGATTTTGTTAGATATTAGATGAAATGTAATCAAACTATTATATGTGAGTAATATCCATCTGAAGATAATGTTACTGATCGTGAAATGAACTTCAGGCACCCTCTCCTTCTCTTCTACTTTTGAAAGAATCGCTAAGAAAATGCTTTTGGCCCAAGTCAAAGCCAACTTCTCCTCAAGTGATGATATCTCTTCGGCTGGTGAAACTCAGGAGGATGGATTGGAGTCAGGGGACAACACTGAGATTGGACGAAGCACTGAAGATAATGGAACTGATCAAAATGGTAAGTATGTTTAAAATGCACCTTAGTTTTTCACAGCAGTGACTGCACTGGAGTTTCTTCCTTTATAATAAGGTGCTTTTTAGTTACCAGAGGATTCTAAAGGTGGGGCAGTGATAGTTTATACTGTATCTGTGCTGCAGAAGAGGACTCGGCCTCAGACTCTTCTGACAGCAGGTCTGATGGGCCCAACTCCAGACACCATCTGCTCCGTCATGGACTCAGCCTTAATGAGGAAACAACCACTGACAAAGTGGAGACAGAACAGGGAGGCGCAGAGCTGAAGAGCAAGACAAAAACCAGGAACAAACAGCTGACATGTAAGAGCAGCCTGCTATAGAACTATATTCATTCAAATGAGGCCAGTTAAACTATGGGACCAAGTGTCTGATACTGTTTTCTGTGAAGCCGACAGTGACATCAGTGAAAACAGTGAGTCTGAGATGGAAGACATGGATGACATGGAAGATGAGGAGCTAATGCTGTCAGAAGATGAGGAAACTGAAGGGCAGCGCAAAAGGTAACTTGAATGGCTGAAAGT
>JAPTYQ010000007.1:15565557-15579911 GCA_029814465.1 Ostorhinchus cyanosoma
CGATCCAGCTGATGTCATCATGTCTATGCATGTGCTGATATCAGCATATCAATTGCCTCTATATATGTGCCAAGTTTGAAGTAAATTAGAACAAAATTGATGTTTTTACAGACATGTGAAATCGTGCCCATTAAAAGTAGATGGGAGAAAAAAGAAAAAAATCTGTAAAGCCAATTTGATATGAATTCAGCTCATAGTTTTGCTGCTACAGACATTTGAAATTTCGCCCATTATAAGTAAATGAGAAAAAAAAATATTTGAAAAATTCATAAAAAATTACTCATTCCAAAATGTAATCAGATCTATTTCGGGTCACTGGCAACCTGAAAACTAAATTTAGCATGAATTCAATCAAGAATTTTGCTGCTAGTGTGTTAACAAACTGAACCATAAAATAATACCCCTTGCCTCCCCTTTTTTTTGGGGGGGGTGTAATGTTTGAAATAGAAGAGACTTTGTGGACACCCTGTATAAAAAGAAGTAGTGGCTCAAAAGTTCTTAACATTTTAGATACTTTTGGCTGGTTACGTCTGAGGGTTAAACATCTTTATTTCAGTATGTTAACTCTAACTTGTACATTTATTTATTTTTACAGCGACAACAGTATCCTCATCTGCTTGAAGCCGAGGTTCAGTCTAAAGCTGCGACTTGGAAGATGTGCGACGAAAAGGAGCAGGAGCGCAGACGGGCCTTTTATCGGGACTGTATCACACAACAGCAAAAGGTGAGTGGATAATATTTTTCCAAGTGGGAATATTTGTATTTAAAGGCGTTCTCATGCTCCTCCGTTTCTGTCCACAGCTCACGCTTTACATTCAGGGGTTACTGAACAGTCGAAGGAACAACACCGGGACTGCTTTGGACCTGACTGGACCAATGTGAACAAGAAACCAAGGTTTAGTAAACACTAGGAAACTGTGGGACCTCATTTCACCGCTCGATTGAATGTATGATTTACTAGTTTGGTAACAGATGAGTGCACTGAGAAAAACAAACTAGCCGCACCTCATGTATAGTAACTCCTTTATCGTAATTATTGTATGTGTTTGGAACATTTCCTCCATGTTTTGCGACACTCCACACTGTGTTAGACAGGAATGTGCCTTCAAGTTCTGTTGCTATTTTAATGTTTTAAAACTGCTGCTTCATTAGTATCAAACAAAAAAAGTGTAGAGTTGAAAGCATCATTGAATATTTACTATTCACGTCCGACTTTAATGCTACTTGATGCGTTTTCTACTTTTTATGATAACATTTTGTAAGCTGTTGAGTTCTTGTGATTCTATAATAAATGAAGAAAACATGATCTGGGTTTTTTGTGTGCTACCGAAAGATTCAAGCCTGTCGTGGCAAAAATATTCAGATCAAAGAAAATAAATGCATTCGGACCTTACTGGATTAAAAGCACTTTCAGAACACATTTTTAGTGATCTCCAATGGCTTTACGTTGTTTATATAGTGTGAAGATAAAGTTTTTAGAATGAAACAGCATAGGAAATACACCAAATAGTGCATTTTGTGTAATAAGATGATTTAAGGAATCTTGGCAGCAGAAAAGTTGAGAACCACTGATATAGAACATGAACTATCAGAACATTGTTGGGTTTTTTTTTTTCTATTTTCTTGGGATATTTGTAAAAAAAAAAAACATTAACTGTCACCAATTAGATCACACTATTTTAAGTTGTCACAACAATCTTACATAAACCATCAAAAAAATAAAAAATCTTTTTGATAATAAATTTCATTTCTAAGCGCCTTTAAAGACCCCCAAAGACACTGTACAAAGAGATAAAACAGACAATGCATAAAATACAAATAAGTTAAATAGATAAAAGAATTATTACAGATCTAAATGGCTGAAATGGACGTATATTATGAATTGGAACAAAGAAAACCTTATCTTTTCTCTGTACTGACAGCACTGTTACACATTGTACAGTTATTATACAGTATTTAAAGTGACATAAGGAGGATGAGAAGAAAAAACTGGAGTAAAAACTACTGTGTTGTAGAAAGTAGATCCTTTAACCTGGTTGGATCAGCTGTTATTCGTCCTGAACCTGTCAGGATGGGACACGACACAGACAAACTCCTGAAAATCATCAGGCCTGTCAAAACCACATCCATGTCGTCTAAGCATCTGGAGGACATGATACAATACAGGCAACTCTACTGTGGTTGCTATAGTAACTCTGACTAATTTAATCAAATCTTATTTCATAGACTAAAATAATTGCATAACATGGTTTGACTTAGGGTAAAGATGATTTTTTTTTTCAGCTTGAATGATGTGGGTCTGCACTGCTCACAGCCGTTCCAGGGTTGGCTCAGTGTGTGTGTGTGTGTGTGTGTGTTATGACACATAAGGCATTCAAGTCCAACCTCCATATATCGCTGTAGAAACAGAAAGCAGCTGTTCAGACACCGAGGAGTTCCCCTGGGAGAAAGGCTTCGTGTTCAGCAGTTTGTTAATTAATGGTAGGGCCAGCTGTAGCGTGGAAACCCTTCAAGGTTTCCTTCTGGCGTCGCTACATGGATCATATAATGAAAAAAACAGGAAGCAAGGGAGGTGTCGTATAAATTATATTTTAGGGATAGAAAAGGCATTAGAAAAAGGTAAAAACTGGAGTAACAGTCTTGCTTGTGCACTTAACAGTTTCATAAAAAATTTGGCAGTTTTACCATCATAACAAAAAAAAAAAGTTCTGACACTATGAACAGAGGGAGAAACTACAGTAGGTCCACATTCCAGGATAATTTCATCTGTTGATATTAATCTTGTTCTGTTTTATAAATGCTGATTGCAGGTGATTCAAGTTTTATATTTGGGTTTAAAATACAGTAGTGGAAAAAAGTTCTCAGATACCCTTAACATTTTACAAAATATTGAAATATTTGAGGAAAAATCTTTTCCCTGCTGTTTATTCTTATATTCTACGTCTATAGTTAAATTGTTGGTCTTTATAGGCTATAGTTATATTCTATTTTTTGGATTTTTTTTTCTATGTTCACTTTGCACCGTGGGGCCTTAGAGTCTTGTAATTTCAGTTTTCTATATGCGATGCACATATGGCAAAGATTGACAATAAAGCTGACTGACTTTAAAAGGTGTGGCTGCATCAGACAAACAAATGACTTTTTTTGTTGCAAGAAAAAAATGTAAAAAAAAAAAACTAAATTCTTGACAGTTTCAACGTGCCATGCCCTGGATGTGTTGCATTATTTTTCTTAAACATCTAGTTTTAACTTTGATGGAACAGAGCATGTGCAGAAGGGAACATCTGGGTTTGCAGAATGACACAATACTTGGCAGAATTCAAGGCTTTAAAAGTGGTTCTTAGTGCATATTTCGCAAATGCATGGGGTGTCCAAAAACTTTTTTTTCCAACACTGTATCTCTCAGGATCTAAGAAATGAGGTCCATCAAGGCTCGAATATTAAAAAAAATAAATCTGGAACACTGTGGATGCCATACAAGGTGAAAAGGCAGCAGGAATGTGTAGTTCAAATACAGCAGGAAAAAAATAAATTAGAGCATATGAAAAGAAAATAAATGATGGCAGGAATAACAGTTATTGAGCAAGTTACAGCTTCACCTTTCTGTGTAAAGGAGCTAGAATCTATCCCAGCATGCACTGGGAGTCAGTTAACAGTCTGTAGTAACACATGAACCATCACTCACCTGAATTCACACCAGAAAAGCAGAGGAAGACGTGAGCGAGCGGGCAAAGAATAGAGAAACTCATCTGCTGTAAAACTCTTGTGCTGCCACATTTTACATCCACACGATTGGACTGGGATAAAAGAGACACTCATGAGACAATTATCTTTTAAGTTAATTAATATGGTATACAAAAACAACAAAAGTCAGTCCCAAAAAATAAAAAGCAGTCCAGTGTCCTTCACAGTGAGGTGTTGAGTTTCCTGTTAGTCTTATTAGACCATGTTTACACACTAGTCGATTTCATTGCACGCATATGAAGCATGATGGACAAAAAAAATAATAATGTGACGGCCTGAGGTCTTTGTGCGGTCAGTGTTAGTGTCCTGTATCCAGATCTCTCATGTACTCCTGTAATGCCTGCAGCCTGGCGTCGATCTCCGACAGCTCGGCTCCGGTGTCTATGGAACTCTCTGTCAGAAGGAAAATGAGATTCAGAGGTTGTAACATAGCAATACTGATTCATAATAAACTCATCTTGTAATCAGTTACCTTTGTCATTCATTCTGTGTGTTGGAGTGCTACACAGTGGCTTCCTGGACAAAAGGACTCCTCTAGACTAGAAACAGAGAAGTCACAGTTTAATATGTGGTTCCGTTCAACTCAAAGTCATGTGACTAGTTCTAGTAAAACTGGGGTGCAAAAAAGTAGGGGATTAAATGTATGAAGTCAGAGTAAAAAAAAAAAAGCTTCAGTTCATCTACAGGAAAAGTCCTGGGCCACCATTAGGTTTGTTGGTTTAGACTCCGATCATCAAACCAAAGTGAACATCAACATGAAAAAGTACACTTGCACACATCATTCATCACGTGGGCTCATTTTTTAGCTAAATATCTGTATTTCCAAGGCCAAGACACAGGACTGAGAGAACTGAGAAGGACTGAGGTTCCTGTGTCTCTTACTCCCCAAACCTCCCCCCTCTCACTTAGTCTGTCACAAATCCTTTTTTTTTCCTCTCCTGTGCCCCCCCCCCCCAAACTGAATCCATTAAAAAAGTTCCATCATGTGTCCGTGTGTACTGTGTCTACATAAATGTATATGTATGACGTCCAAGTGTGACTTATGTGTTTACACTATCTGTGTATGTACTGTACCTTTGGAATTCTCTGATGACGGCGGCGCCTGGAATTTGGCAGCGGCTACACTGGTTTTTGGAGGCCTGTGCAATGTAATCTCGTTTGCTGTGACATGCTGAATGTTTTGTTCTGCTGTGACATGCCAAATGACAGTAAAGCTAATCTAACCTAATCTATTGTATGGAACTTTTTAAAATACCATGTGTAGAAAAAAGTTACAACTGAGTTTATTGTTTGTACTTTTTACACCATGTGCATGCATGAATTTGATGCTAAAAATTATATCTAAAAAATGTGATAATTTATTCAATCTGTCACATTTAAAAAGACGATCTGAACTGTTACTGAAAAATTACTCTTTATTTGTAATTTACCTACTGTATATCAACCACCACAAGTTGTAAATAACACTGTGTTAGTGTTAAATACATTAAATAAGGCATTGTGATTATATCTGGCTTGTTGTTTTAAAAATAAGTCAACATTTTGGCTCGGTAAAGAGGCGTCCAACTGTTACTATGGCAACCTGTCCACGTGTTACCACATTCTCATGCCAATGAAACAGAGACTTTTCAATATTTTAGTCCAAAATTTATTTTCAGCGTAGTTGAACAAAATATCTAAAAGGTTTTGTCCTACTTCATATCAATTTCTATCAAGAACTGCATGTTGTGAATGTTTATGTAAAGCTTTAAAAAATTGAAGTCCGATTCAAGTCCACGTGTTACCGAGCAGTAATTTCACATTTTTCATCTAAAACTTTTGTCTCCCCAAATTTTGTTATACATAATGTTAAAGTGCTTATAAATACCTACTCAAATATGTATAATACACGCATATAAGTGACTCTGCTTACATGACAGACACTGTTGAACACCAAATGTGTCCATGTGTTACTGCTTGATCAGACTCTTTGGTAAAGTTATATTAACCACATATACTTTTCTCAGTCTATACTAAGATCCAATCTGTATATATGTGAAGTATGTACAACAGTAAAAACAAGTTTCAGAAAAAAAAAACAGCTTCTATAAACTAAAGTGGTCGTGTTTAATGAGACCTCCGTTTGCACTGAACATGTCTTAACCCTTTTGTTCAGATAATATGATTTATTCCACTAATTTTCATTCAACACCTGTCAGATGTTTCTAACCGTTTGTGCCGTTTCTTGTCATGGGGTCAGAGGTCAAACTAAATAGTGACTTTAACCTTTACAACCCTTTTAGCTGTGCACATATTTCCTGTACTTTTGCACAGATCTGTATGTTTATATCTAGTCTTTTGATTTGGACTGAGAGGAGGCGGATGCAGATGAAAGGTGTGTATTTCCTAATCCTGGCATTTTTGTTTCCCCTGATTATGAAGATTCAACATCAACATCCCAAAGTTCTAGAATTAATTTAATGATTTTAAGTTTCATTAATAGCTTTTTTTTTTTTTTTTAAACTAATGTTTAAATTTTTCTTGTTTATGTTAAAACCTAAACACAAATGTTAGAACATGCCTTTGGACCGTATTACATTGAATTTTTCCAGGAACACAATCTATTACATTTGGCGAACACTCATTAAATGTAGGACATATTGTAAATAGTCCATTTCTTACAGCATTTTTTTTTTTTATTGCGGTCAAGTTACAGTCTTAATGTAAATGTCAGTCTCTCAGTTCTGTGCACTTATTGGCAGATTAGACAAATTTATCCTGAGGATTAATATGACAAAGAAGCAATCAGTATTTATTCTTAAAAGGCTCATTATTTCCTTATCAAGGTGAAGTGAAACTGGTTCAATTAAAAGATCCAGAGTCCAGAATAGATGGTCAGGGATAGATTTACCACACTTCCTCCACTTGATACTGCCCCTGAAAACTGGGCTGCATGAATTTTAGCTTTGGATTCACACAGTGTCTTATTACACTTTTCCAGCAGAAGTCAAACCAGGATCTCGTGTATGTAGTTTTCATCTGGGCTTCCCTAATATCACCCACAGATACCCCCCCACACAGACGGACTCCTCCCACTTCTGTTTGATGTGGACTACAGAGGAGTTTTTACGATCTGTTATCTGATAACTTAGTTTTAACTGGATTGAAATTCAGATTGAACATCCAAGAAGCCCTCAGGATACAGGATAATCTATGTGTGTAAATAGCTGTAAAAGGTTAAATTAAATTAACAAATATCTTCATTAGTTTTCACTTTCTTGCAACTAAATTCTGTGTATGCTGTGTGTTTGATGTGATAAGTCTATAATCATATTCTTTGTAGATTTAAGCTTACATATGTTACATTAATCTTTCATCATTTCATGGATAAAGCCAGAGGTACAGAAAATATTACAAAAACCTACTTAAGTACACTTAAATACATGTCAGTGTCTGCATTTTGAAAGTTGACCCCCCAACAGAAAGTACAGTCAAAATGTAGGAAAGATAATATTTGTTGCAGTTTTTCTATGATTTATCAAGAATAATTTTACATAAGAGAAAAATATTGAGAATACTGAGCCACTCACCACACTGGGTCCATTGTACATCGGTTTCCTTCCTCTGTAAACACAAAAACATATTCAAATACAGCTGAAGAAAAAGATTTTTTTTTAAAAAAACCTCTCTGTGGTAATTTCATATGTAATAATACTTTGATTTTACCTAAAAAGGGTTTTGGTCATTTCATCTGCATCGACTAATGAGCTCTCGGAGGAGTTCCTGCTCCTCCGCTCCACAGATAAACTCCTGCCTCTGCTGCCAGGACGGGTCATCTGGGGGTGGGCCTCTCGGGAGCGCGAACGCCCCCTTTCAGGGACAACGGGAGACGTCAGCATGTCCCTCCGCACCTTCCTCTGTCTGTTGTAAGAGACGGTGTTAAAGCTGCAAACAATGGATACTCGAAGTGACACAGAGGCCTCAAAGAAAAATTTTAAAATCCTACTTTTTGATTTCTGCTTCTTTCTGTCGCCGCTGTCTGTCCTGGATGTAAGCAGTCGGGTCAAAACGTGGACCCCGTGACCCTGTGAGGTTAAAGGTAGAAATGAGTGGGATTGATTTCACATTTTACTTTAAAAAGACTCAAAACATGCAAATCCATCCTTGTGATAGGCAATAATATTTTCAGATTTAGCAAATTATTTAACATATTTAAGGCATTAAAAAATGTTAGAGCAGCAGTATTTAGCAATTATATTAAGAATTTATTCGAGAATACCACTAGTGGAAAAAAGTTTTTAGATACCCTTACAATTTTACACAATCTCAAATACTGTCAGGAATAATTTGTGGAAAAATCTTTTGTGTTTTTCAAAATTGCTTTTTTGAGTTATTGTTAACAAGGAAAAAAAATGAAACTAAATTCCTGACAGTTTCAGCATGTCGTATCCTGGATGCATTTCATTATCTTGCTGAAACATCCAGGTTTGACCTCGATAGAACAGAGCATGTGCAGAAGGGAACATGAGTTTGGAGAATGGAACAATACTTCTGGAGTTCAGCGACTTAAGACTCATTCTTAACGGAAATGCATGGGGTGCCCAAAAACTTTTTTCCACGACTGTATAATCACAGTAAATTGTGCAGCTGCTTAGGAATTTTCCTTGAATGCCTTAATAAATAATATTATGCATTTGTTTTTGCATCCAGCCAGTACCAGTGGGAGAGGGCGATGGCCTCGGTATGCGAGCCCGTGGTCCCGTCGAGTCTGCTCTTCTGCCTCTCTCCTCTGACCTTTGAACTCTGTCCTCCATCCGCTCTCGTGACCCTGAGCGCGCTCTGACCGTTCCGTATCCCGACCTCCTGTCGCGGGACAGGGAGCGATACACTTCCCCATCGAGGCGAGAACTGATGTGACTGGAGACAGGGGTCACTCTGCTGCAGAGACATAAAGAGGGCCAGGTCTAAGTCAGTAAATAAAACACGTGTAAATTATCTGGTCAACTGATGATGAATAAAAGAAAAGAGATAGAAAGCGAGGATATAGTACACGCTTAGATTGTCTAACCCTCTCCGTAGCAGGCCCAGTTCACTGGTGAGACTCTTGACACGAACACGGAGTGCACACTCTGACGCTCTCAGCTCCTCCAACTAGTCAGGACAGAAAATGTTAAAACCAGCTCTAGACCACGACTAAACTCATTATAAACCCAAGTACTTCAGAGCTCCACCTGCTCCACCAGGAGTCGCTGCTCATGGCTTCTTTTGCTTGCAGAACGCTGGTTTTTGGTCCGCTCCTTCACAAGCTGCTCCTCCAGCGTCCTCACCACATCTCTGATCCTCCACTCCTCACCTCCAGATGTTGAACCACTTCCTCCGATCTGCAGCCGCTCCAGAAGCTTAGCCATGGTCTCCTTCTCCTCTTTCATGAGAAGCAGCCTTAAAACACCAAAGCATGTTAAAGAAAAACCTAAAGACCTCTTCATACACACCAGCTGAAAGATGAAGATAAATGTAACCCACTCTTCTCGCAGCCGCTGTATTTCTAGTTCTGCAGGTTTGTTGACTCCATGAGAAGTGAGAGCACTGAGCTCAGCTCTCAGAACCCTGATTTCTTTTTGCAGAGCAGCAGGGTCAGGCTTCCCCACATAGGGTAGGGGCAATGGGTAATGGATCCTTCAGACACACAATAATCAAGTTACTACTTATGCAAAGATAAGCAATGAAAAACAAAATCCTCTCTGTCTGAAATGTGAGCATAAGATGAACCTGTCAAACTCCACGGTGTAAATGAGGATCAGGTATCGTTTGGCGGTGAGAGCTGATGACTGCTGGAGGCTTCGAGGACGGCTGACTACTCCTGCTTTTCTGTTACGCAGCAGCTCCAGGTCAGCATAAGTCAGAAGGTCGAGTGTGACAGAATCACTCGTCTGCAGAAAAGTAGAAATTCAATGTGTGAGTGATACTTTCACAGCATTCACAAAAACTGTTGTTATTGTTTGCACTGATGGTTTAAATGTTTTATTCAATCATGATTTTTAATATTTGTGTTCAACTAATAAGGACGCACCATTTATTAGCAGTTAGCACAAATAAAATTTGATTTCTGCTTGTCTCTTAGATTTTGTGAAGAATATGTACACGGGATATTTGACAAAAATCGCTTTAATATACAAATGTAACTAAAATATAGAAAGAAATGAATGCAAAGGACAGGAGCCAATAATTGAAATAAACCATGTTCTATGGACAAAATGAATATTAGAAGTTAACCTTATAGGAGACACAGATCCAGTCTAAAACCAAGTACAGGAAAATGATATTGAAATAGTGATGAAATTCGAAATTTCTGTTAATTTCATTAAACTGTTTATATAGAGGTGAATGAAGATAATTACCACAATTATGCAAAAATAATCATTAGGCTCAAGTACTTACAATGAGCCAATTACGTAATTGGGTGACACTGTGAGAGGCCAAGATACAGTAAGTTGTGTGTTTTGTGTCTTGCGTCTCAGATTTAGTTTTCAACAGTTTCTTTTTCACCTAACATGGTTTCTGTGGGTCTTGTTGACTTAGAAGGAGACTTCTTGTGAATTTGGCTTCAGAATTCCTTGGAAAATAATGAATTTATTTACATTCAGCATGAACATTCAGAGCTACATGCTCACACAGAACTTTGCATTCAAGTTATGTGTGTATTATATGTCCATGTGTGTTATTTTTTGTGGGACAGTATATGATATGATACACATATGAACACACATCACAACACACTAGTGACTGGGCTCCACAGTTTACATTTCTGGTTATTTGTTCCATGGTGGTGATCAACAATTTTCTTTCCACAATAACCTTAAAAGTCACAAGTCAACACTGAGGTTAATGAAGCTGTAGGGCCTGGCCAAGCAAGTAACAGAGAGAGAAAGCACTGTGCAGCTATACTAATCATTCCAAATCTGTTTTTAAAAATTTTGCACCAACCATAATAGCTCAAAGTGTACATCTAATCAAGTACTTTAACGTGCCATTAAGGAATAAAAAACAACATTTTCATAAAAACATGAATTTATCATCATTGACAAAGTAAAGGAATGAGGAAAAATACAGAGCAGTTATTCAGGGTTTGGAAAAAATACCAAAAAGTGCTGTTCCTCAAGGAAAGCGCAAATATTTAACATACCAAACTTTTCTTAATATATGAGAGTACATTATATCCAAAAACTAAACTGATATCTTTATTTTAGTTTTAAAAGACATTCATTCATGGTAATAGAATGAGAATCCAAAAAAGTAACAGAGTGAGATGTTTATTCAGTGTGATGCACCAGAATAATAAAAGATTTTATGAAGCTACTGATAAAATTATCAGTCTTTGGCAACATACGGTTCATTGCTATATTTAATACACATCTTTCTGCTGTTTTTTTTTTAAATGAAATATAAGATTAAACACAGGCATATATTTTGAACATATTTATTTACACATTACTATTTACATTCTGAATTTATGCTGTTAACATTTTTTACAACCTTTATTGTTCTTAATTGACATTGTATTCTCATAAATAATAAATAAACACAGTTTTAGAAACTAGAGATATATGTCTTTCATGTTGAGTAATGAAAAATATTGTTTTAGAGAAAAAAACTAATTGACCCTGATGTTCCCTTTTGCTTGGCCAGACCCTTTATAAAAGCTTAAGCTTCATAATCCAATCCATTCCTAGAACTGTCAAGATTCTATTTAAGAGAATTTATGGCCTAAAATTCTGATTATTGGCCTTTAGACTCTTCAAGAACCTGCAGAAACCCTGCTCCAGGCGCTCTTGTTTTTGCTTCTCTTCCTGCTCGACAACGACAGAGAATGAAAGGGACTGAGACAGCTCGACATAACTGGACATTTTTCGCTCCAGTGGAAACACTGATCTTCCTCCGCCTCAGTTCACACAGCCCAGAATGAATCACTGTCGCTTCACATCTTTCCTTTGACTTTCAGTGCATTATTATTGGTTTTCTTTGCACCTTTTATGAATGCAACCCCAGACGTACCTTTTTAACGGCTGATTCCAACATGCTACAAAAAATAGGAAACTGCTTAAAGTTGCCAGTTTTGCGTGTCAGGTCCTCAATATCTAAATGAAGAATAAAAACAGCATGAGTGACAATATTTGCTCCTGTGGTAAGATTTCATCTCTGGCTTATGGCTACTTACATGGTGGATCAAATTCCCCCCTCCACTGATCTGCTGTCATCGAGTCTGAGATTTCAACTATCAACAAACCCTTGTCCAGTTCTATCTTCACTGCAAACTCCACTCCTCGAAAAACAATATCCTCCATCACCTCAGAGCCTTCCTCCATCACTTTGGATCTGTACAAGAGAAACACACTAGAGTAGAATCCAATTAAACCAACAAATTCCTCCAGCATCATAACAGCTACTGTCAATCACAAATCTTGTGTCAAATAAGAAGACACAGCCAATAGTATAAAGCGGGGCTGAACAATTAATATCTCTGTATATGGGGAAAGCTGACCCTGCCAAGTACAATATTCTGATTGCAGGATGGGTAGTTTCTTGATAAATGTGGCACAACATGCCATTATAAATGAAGGAATATATGTGCCATCACAGTCTATAAACCACATAAAACAAAAAGACTTCTTCACTGACAATGAAATGCAACAAATCCTGATAAAATTGTGGTTCATTTTGAAATCAGTGATAAATTGATAAATCAGGTAGCTGCTGATTGGTATGGACAGAACATGGCTCTGACAGTGGGTGATGACTAATATCAGGATTTTTTTTTATTTTTTTTCCATCAGGATTTCCACTTTAATGGAAAAAAAAAATAAGCCACACCTCAAATTGACTAGATTTTTGATCATTTGTTAGATGTTCAGTTCCAGATTAATCAAACATCATACAAATATTATACAATTTGATTTAGGTATATGGTATTTTGGGTTGCAAGCTCAGTTCATTATTTGCATAGTTTTTAATTAAGTCAGAGATAGTAAAGACTTTTTTTGCATATTTTTCAAGGCTATAACATGATTTGACTCAACAACAATTTGCAAAAATGTACCTTAATTTTGACATCATTGTTTAAGGCTTTATTGTAGTATTTTGTTGTCAAATAGCAAAACACAGCCACTAGAGATAAGCATGTATTAAATTCAGCTTTAATAATGTCTTCAAGGATCTGCTGAATCAAGCATTCAGAAAAACGTGGCCGGAAACTTCGATTTGCATGAATTGTCTTAAATATATTCATGTAATTCCACTGGATTTTCATCCTTCTTTTACCTTGCTGACCTGTACTTTAGTCTGTCTTAACCAAAACACACCGACGGGGGCGGAAGTGAGCCGCTGGAGTGCTTCACAAAAGGTGTCATCATCATTTTACTGAAAAAGTTCAGCTTGATGGGTCATATCATATGTCGAGGACTCAGCACAGGTCTCCAAAGCCATGTTTTACGAAGTAAGTTAAGATCTGTGCTTCTTTTGCGTCGGTGTGCAGACAGATTTAACACTTGACTTCACTTTCTCCCGTGCAGAGGGAATCTGAGCTGAGCTTTCACTGTGTAGAAAACATTACTGTCGGAGAGACTATCAGCCAGTTGTTCAGCAACACCGACAAACGTAAAGTGGAGGATTTGGCTCTGAAACGGAGCTTTGTAAACCGCTAAAATATAGGTTAGAGTATCATCAGCTTTTCTATTCATAGGTCAGCTAGCAAGAGTCAACATCTGCGCTCTGGTAAATGACCAACGTTAGCTCCGGTTAGCTAGCTCCAGTTTTCTCGTTGGCGTTCAGGTCGTTAACTAGTTAGTTAACTCGGGTAAAAGCTAAATAAGTAGCTGCTTGTGTGTCGTATAACGTTATTTTGTAAGCGAATAAACGCTTGACATAAATAGGTTACCTTTGGTTGTAGAGATGATCCTTTAAGGTGTAAGTTGTCAACGCATTGGTGCTCGTTGTAAAAACATCGCTGTGTGTTAGCTAGGTGAACGAAGCCGCTAACAGCTCCTTATATCGGTGATACGTCCAAGACCAAACAGTTTGTGGTGGAGTCATACACACCGTGGAAACTGGAGCGGTTCAACAACCGGGAACCGTTAAATTCTTCTTCTCTTCCCTCCGTCTCTACTGCCTCTTCCTCTGCCGATATTTGGCGGAGGCTCGGTGCCTCTCAGGTGTTTTGCTGCCCCCACAGGTGTCTTTTAGGTACTACACCCACAGAACAGCCCTATCCTCCACACAGTGAGCAAATACAAGAAGAGATTTATTAAAGAAAAGGGGCTTTACTACCTATGAAGAGCACACTCTGACAGTACTACACTAAAAGTACAATAGGAGGAGGAGGATTTTTCTGCCCAGTCTTTATTTATATAAAAATTTATAGAAATATAACTTTTTTCTACATTTCTCTTTATATTTTTCATTTTCATTCCTGTGGTTTTTCTGTCTTTTCTTTTCTTTTTCTGTCTTTCACTTGCTTGTTGTATGTTGCTGCTGCTAACTGAAATTTCCCCATGGTGAGATAAATAAATATCTTATCTTATCTTATCTTATCTTATCTTATCTTATCTTATCTTATCTTATCTTATCTTATCTTATCT
>JAPTYQ010000007.1:15595226-15608455 GCA_029814465.1 Ostorhinchus cyanosoma
TCCATCACAAATGTCACATAACCTCATTAAGCTTAGATATTGAACCATTAAGTAACAAATCAATAACATCTGAGTCTCTCTCTCAACATGTATTCACACGCCGTCAACCTCAAGACAGTATGTTCATTATAAGGAAGTAAGTCACAAACAAATAGGTTAATTAAAAGAAAATGAGTAAGTAATATTTTAACTGTGGGAGGTTAAAAATATGGCACATGGACCAAAACCTACAAGCCAAAGGGTTCAATATGGCCCTTGACATGAATCTGTGAAATGAAAAAATGACACTGCACAACAGTGTATGGTGTCAAAATACTATCACAATAACCTATAAATAATGAAAACTCCAAATTTTCCTCTTTGTTTTAGTGTACTTTTTTTTTTTTTTACATGAAAATGTCTACATTTACAAACTACCCTATCACAAAAAATCTGATTGACCTGCACAAATATCAATAATCTGAAACGTCTCAAAAGAAGTGCAATTTTATTAATATTATGCCTGTTACTAAATATTTTGTGCCTTTGTAGACCCACTGCACTCTGTACATTTTAATACATGTGGAAATTATAGCTGAGACATGATATTGTTACAATTGCACTTATTTTTCTTGAGAAATTTCAGGTTGTTTGTGGATGTTCATGTAATTCAATATATTTTTTTAAAGGATAGTTTGTAGATGTTAACATTTTCATAACTTTTTTCAATTTGAAACGTAGAAAAAAGTTTGGAGTTGACATGATGACCTTAAAATGGTAACTCATTTTACTTCTGGGCTGTATGTGACCTTGATCACTAACATATAAAAAGGCCCTTATGACGTGTATTAATACTGTTATGTGACAATGAAATGAAAATATATAAAAACAGTCATTTATAGTTTATATCTGGAGCCTGTCAAGTACAGTATAAGAAAAATACTGTAAATATACTGACTGGAGCAGACGTGGACTTACATTTGGAACTGTCGGCTTGTGTGTTTCTCTTTGTTGATAGTAAGCAGAAATAATGCAGTTCCTTCTGTAATACACATAAGAAGCACAAAAACACCTGTCAACATGCAGTTTGGAAGCAGCAGCAGACACATGTTAATGCTCATCCAGTTGTATTTCTTACTTGCTCTGGATGCCTCCCCCTGGTGGTAAACCGGGGATGACGGTGGACGCAAGGACTGTGAGGACAGAGAGCAGGTCGGGTTCCTCTCCCCTGGCACACAGCTCATCATAAATCTCTGTCAAAAATAAAAGCACACGCACACAAACACATTTGCAGTGTTTATACGCACAGTAAATTCTGAATAAAGCTGCTGCTCTGTGTAGTTACAGACCAAAACACATGAAACTCTAGCCTTTCTCTAAAAATGTCTCCACTTGTTTATGTCTCACGTCACTTAGTTAATATGAATCACAATGTCATTTTTTTTCCATTAAACATACTGGTAATATATCTGATTTGTGTTTAAGTATATAATATTGTCATTAAAAACACTCTTTTGATGGGTTCCTAGATGGTCAACATTATAATAGAATCTGAACAGTTTAATAATAGCCTCACAAACATGTTACTAAGACACTTATAAGCACTTAAATGATGCTCATTAGCTCTGTATATACATATATAAGTATTTATAGGTTTCATAAAACTGATCATAATAGCGTCACAAACATTTATTGGGTTTAAATCACCTAAAATTCAAATAAAGTAAGGACCATATACGTGTAATTATCTAATAAATAGTCATTGCTTTATCAGAAGCTCAAAACAAAGTATAATCAAATGTATAAATAAGTGCATAGTTAATTGATAATAAATGTATACTAAAGTACGCTTTAATCTCCTGCTAGTGCCCTTGACCAGGGTTTAGATGTGGAGTTGGTCCCTAGGCGCCGCTAAGTGGCAGCTCCTGATGCACTCTGGGACGGGTCAAACGCAGACCTCCAATTCCCCAACTGGGACCAAAAAGACAACTAAAAAAAGACCATAGTAAAGATTGAACAATGGTATGAGAGCAAGACTGTCATGAGAATCTTTAATAATATACAGTTTTATTTTATTATTTTCTTTCTTATTTCTCATCAGTGTTTGAAAACGTATGTTATATACTTTCAATCTAACAATGAACATTATAACAGTTACATTATGTCATTATACAAAATAATTCTCAAAAGCATGTAAAAAAAAAAAAAAAAAAAGACTTATCACCAATTAACACATTTGAAAACACATCTGAAAAAATAGTACCACAAACCTCCATTTATTTCAAATTTTAATTATATTATTACAACTCCTCATTGTATTTAGATTTAGTCGTGAGAACAGTAACAAACAGTGCATTTTGGGAACTATTTTCAGCTGTGACTGCTAGTGCGTATTTATGGCAGTAGAATGGTGTATGAGGGATTGAAAATAAACCAGAGTACCCATGTCCATCAAAATAAAGGGACATGTCAGCCCTGCAGGCATGTGGCTTAATGCTGTGTCTTTGGACGTCAGCAGAGATCTACAGGACAGAGGAAGACTGTCAGGGTTTGGCAATAAAGATGACACCTCTTAGGGGGAAGAAATTCGTCTTGGTCTTTTTGTTTATTTATGAACTGTAAACAGAAACAATAGTCTACAATATTTTCTCTAAATGTGTAGAAGAAGAGATATTTTGAGGGATTTACAATTGTTAAAGGTCTGCCGTCCCTACAAGGCCTTCAGATTCCATTAACCAGGACAAATCCAGAGTACTTTCAGCTCTGTGTGCCTTCCCTGAACACCATTATCCTCAGGGGAAAAAGACAATCCATCAGGATTTGAGTGCTAGGACAAAAACAACATATTTTGCACAGTGTTTTGCCAGTGCTCACAGTGTCACACACCTGCTACTTTGGACTCCAGCAGGTCCTCGAGCTCAGCCTCCTGGTGTAATGCCTCAGCTGACAGCTGGGGGGCTCCGGGGAAACACAGCAAGATGATGCTGATGTTGTCCAAACTGCCCTGAGGAGTGAAGCGAAGAGAAGTGAAGCATCGTCAGCAGATGACAATAATAACGGTTGACCTTAGTAATGTCAACATGAGAAAAAAGGGTAAAAAAAAAAAAAACTGAGGGTAAAAAAGGGATGGTTTTCACCTCAAGGACTGAGCGGAACAGAGATGTTACAGAGGCGCAGTGGAGCAGATAAATGTAAATGGGGTGTGGGAGAAAGCTGTGACATTTTGAGGTCATTGTGGGTATCCAGGCTGAAGCTCTATTACATAACACTGACATGATGGACATGACGGACCAAACGGTGTGTAACATGACTGTGAACTTGCACATATGTGGCCTCCGGTCATTTTGATATCTTTCTTAGCTTTGGTTGAAATTATGTAACTAAGAATAAAACACAAACATCTTATTATTTACTCTAAGGCAGATATTGAGTAATGTAAGTAACCTATGCATTTGTAAAACATAATGTACGTCTATTTAATAGTGTGTGTTTTTAAATCACACTCACAGCTTTAATTCATATGACTGATGTATTTGAAATGATACTTCACATCTTTTCTTCTACGCTTTGGAATGTCAGTCTTCGTGTCTTTTAGTCAAAGAGGGAGAAATGAGGCCCTATATGAACTGAGAATAATCCCATCTAACCTGCTCTGACACCTCCACCGTCTATTTTAAGGCGGTTTGTCAGGCTGTTGCAGTGAGAAGAGCAGCCCCGGTATATAAATGAGACTGAGGGTGATGGCTGAGTCTGACTTTGCCTTCAGGATGGACACAAATGTGTTACCTCACCTACCTCATTTACAATGTCCTTAACGCTCCACATCCAAAGTCAAGAACCAGATCTTTGCTTTGAACAGATTTCACCTCTTTAAACGACTACAATTTCACTTTCTCTCACAGTGCCATCAATCACAGACATATTTAGATAATGACCTAAAACCATTTTGTAGAAATGACAGTGATATTCATCCAAGTGTTCAGTTTAAACACCATCTTACGATAAATAAATGCATGGAAAGCTCTTTTCTAAACAAAGCTGTTACACACAGTTCTATACATCTGTGAAATTATGAGCAAAAAAACCTGTCCCTGTTCTAAATGCTGAATGACTCAACTCAGCCACCATTTAAAGGATTATGCAGTTACATAAAATCCACAGGCCATTAAAATGATGTAAGTCACTCTTCAACTGAGATTGTATTTTGTGTAATCACTTAAATTATTTGCTGTTAACAGATTCACTAGGTGATGGATTATTGTGCAGCGATGTGAAGAGGCAGGTCCTGACCTTGTAGAGACACAGGTCAATGACTTGGGTGCAGACGTCCCTCAGGTCGGTGCAGACTTGTAGACGATTGTGGATGAAGGCGCACAGCTCCTCATTGGTGATGGTGTCCCAAACCCCATCACAGGCCAGCACCAGGAACTCATCAGCTGGTGAGCGCTCTATGACGCAGACCTCAGGCTCTGGTGAGACCATCTGCTGGCTGGGGCTGCGATTCTCTGCCCCTTTGTAGCTGAAGTCTCCCAGGGCGCGGGACACTGCCAGGGAGCCATTGATCCTTTGGAGGGACACGGAGCCACCTGCGCTCTCGATGCGCTCTTTCTCCAGAGGGCTGTAAGGTTTATGGTCGTCAGTGGAGAAACAAACCTGGCCAGATCTGCACAGCATCGCCCTCGAGTCACCACAGTTGGCAAAGTAGATGTAATATGGAGAGATGAGGGTGGCCACTACTGTGGTGCCTCCCCTCTCCCAGCCTTCTCGACGTGCCACAGTGTGCAGATGCTTGTCTGTCTGAAGGAAGCCCTCTATGATGGCTCCTTTCACCTTCTCAGGGTCGTCCTCTGGTCTCATTCCACCTGTAGGCACATAGAGGTGTGTGTGAAGTCAGGCATCCACAACCAAAGCAGCTCACAGAATCAGAGAGTAACAAGGCTTTACACTGAACGAAACCAAGATGTGGACATGTCAATATCAGACAAAACTTTGAACCATTTTAAATGTAATTTGAAAAAAATAGTTGAGGATATACATTTGCTACTGTTGCTGAGCTCAGAGACACCAAATATGGTCAGCACTGGTGCATTTTTAAAATTGTAAACATGTTTGGATTACGGATAGAGAGCTCCCTAGACCTGTGGTTTTGTTTGACTATTTTCTGTAAATCTTCACTTTATCATAGCTGATTATAGCAGGTCAAAGGTGAAAATAACGTTTTTTAAGGATGACAGGTTTATTTTGTACAATATGTACCATGCATTGTGTCAGCGACATAAAAAAATGTATAATGTTTATTCAAGAGACGACCTAATCATAAGGAATATGCTTCTGCTTTTCTGACATAACAGTATAAAAAAAGCCTGTTCGTCATGCAGCAAAAGGACCAGATTAACTTAAACATAACGGAAGTGATTTATTTACGTAACAAAGCAAAGCCAATCATATTCATTTACATCTTGTGGATGTTCTGTTCAATGCATCAATGCATCCATGCACATGTGGTTATATAAACATTACCTGTGGCTAGTATGTGACCCAGAAGGTGCTGAGAGCAGTGCTGTGCCACTGTGCTGCCTGCATGGCCATCGAACACTGCAAAAAAGCTCCAGTCTGCCAGCTCTCCACCCAACTGTGGCACACAGTTGTGGAAGTCCTCCATGTTGGCCCTCCAGCCCTGCATGCTGCCCAGGGCATAGGTGAGGCCCCAGCGGGTGCAGCCCTCCTCTGCCAGCTTGTCCAGGACCGGCCGGTCCAGGTAGGGGCTGGGGATGACCTCCTCTTTCTCCCCCTCGGCTGGATGCTCCCCCTCTGCTGCTCCTCCTCCACGCCCCCCCTTGAAGAAAGAGCTGACCCTCTTTTCTGTCTCTTTCACCAGCTGCCGCACAAATGCAGGCATCTCCACGCTGCCCTTCCTGGCCGTCCTCATGGCTCTGATGTGCAGCTGTGGATGTGGGTCTTCTGTGGTCCCTGTCTGAATGTGTTGGACTGGGACAGAGGGCTGAGGTGGGCCTGATGCTGGGCCTGTGCAGTGTCTGCTCCAGGGCTCAGAGCATGGCCGCCTGAGCTGATGGTTGTTCTGTGTGCTGCCTGCTCATCCCCCCTCTCCTCCTCATCTCCTTCCTCTCTTCTCTTTTCTCTCCCTGGAGACCTCACTGATCAGCGCTCTCTCCTCTAGTCATCCTTCCTCTCCTCCTGGTTAGGGCTCTCCTCAGTGCTGCTGTGATTTCACCTTCTCCCTCGCTTTTTCATAGCTCTTCCCTCTTTCACCAGCTCTCCCTCTTGCCTTGTTATTTTCTCTGCCTCCTCTGTGATTGGCTGGCTATATTTGTGCACCAATCCTGGCCTAGTTTATCAACGCTGCCACGTCTGAGCTCACCCTTCCCTCACCATCCTCCTATCTGCAGTTTGCCCCGCCCACATCTTTGTTAATCTCAACCTTTGATCAGTGTGGATTATGGACTTCCACTGCTGTGGATTACAGGGCTGTCGACTATTTACCTCACACTGTGCAAGTGACAGAAGGAGGAAGACACACAATGGCAGGTTGGGCGAGGGAAAGGAGGCTTATTTTGACTGTGTACACAGATGTTCCTGTTCAGCTGATGTTTCTCTTTTAGATGTTGCACATGGTGACAGGGAATGCATGTCTGCACACATTTATGACTCACCATCCAGCAAAAAAGGCACACCCTTAAAAACCTGATACCCTGTAATTAAACACCAGCTCAAGAGAATTCAGTCAGATTTATTTGCACTGTGTAATGAGAAGCTTCACTGTCATAAAATAAATATTATTAAAAGCTTTGGAAAAACAAGTAACTTCCAAACACTTATTTATTCATTATTCACCTCATGTATTGAGGATTTTTAAGGAGATGGATATAAGCTGACACATCAGTAACTCAAAATCTGATTTAGGGTCATTGCTGCTGTTAATTCAGAGGTCGACTGGGGCATTTTCTGGATGAAGACAAATGTTCTGCATCAGCTTTTTTATTAGGAAATAAAATCAGCTTGTAATGTTTGGCGAATCTTAATTACTGTGTTCTATGCAGCTAATATAGGCCTAATAGAGGACAGATATTGCTTCTTGTCCTCTGTGTTTTATTTTCAGTGGCAGAAATGTGATGCCGGTTCATCTTAATCATCCCCAGTCCTGCAGAACTTCACAACAGGACATACAGCGGTTTGACTTGGCATCTTTCCTTGAGTAAACTGCTTAAATCTGTGCACTCAGCCAAGTTCACATCATCACTCTTAGTAATTCTGCACATACTTGGGTTCAGGGGTTGACACTCTGCCAGTCATACTACTGAAAAGGTCAGCAAGCTATTTGTTTAATCACTGTGATGTTGAAGCAGCCTGTCACAGGGCTTACTCAGTAGAAACAAATAGAAACCTCTGAGACCGCGTTTGTCTCCCATGGACTCAGCAGATACATCTTAACAGCACCGTACAGGACAGGTTTTATATTTAGGCTGTGCACAATAAGCATACGATAAGCAGTCAGCAAGGATGTCTGTCATTTTATTTTCAGGCAATAAGTGGAAAATCATTTAATCTTTTTGTGGTGAAGTGGTGCTGCTGTGCCGTTCTATTGTCAGTGGTATATATGTCAATAAACCCAAACTAATAGCACTAACAAGACGCACCTCCGGAATTTGTCTCTGAGGGATCTACCTTCCTACCTTCTTCCCTAGTTACCAACCTACCTAATGTATTCACATATTCATTTATTATTTTCTATTGATTGATTGATTGATTTTTTTTTTTTAGCTTAGAGTGTTGAAACATAACACTAGTATTTCCGTTTCCTTGGTGTACCTTTTGTAAGCTCTTATTTTCCTCTCTCTGACTCTGAAAGTGTTAAATTGACTCATGTTGACACTTATTCTAAGAGAAGTTTTCCTTGTGACTCAAACAAATGCATGTGGCTTTATATCATATATTTATCCCTGTAACCCTAGTTGGGAACCAATGAAATCATATCAGTGTTTGTGTTTCCCTGAAACATGATGCTAATTGTTCTGTCATTATCATTATTTTAAGTGTGAATCAAGGTGAGGTGTGTGTTGCTTTATTCAACAAAGGCAAACACTGATCTTGAGCGGAACATCATTTCAACATTAATGGAAAAACATCAGTTTGTTTTTCTTTGGAACACTGGCATAAGTGGAAGGTTTCAGGAGTTGCCTTGCAGTGCTCTGTGTTTCTGTGATTCAGCTCTATTACAAATTGATTAATTCGTCATGAATGCTGCATGCTCAGCTGGTACAGATAACAGACTACAGATGGGGTATGTGTTCTTACTAAGCCTGAATGGTGATTAATTTTAAATGGAAGCTGCACTAATGTGGAGCCTCTGGGTGCTGGACGGCCACCGACTGACTGAAGAGCCATGAGAGTCTCTGAGAGCTGAGGGACATGTACATGCTTATGTCTCAGGTTCCCCTCTGAGTGTGTGTGGGTGAGCGTGTGTGTGAATCCAAACAGGGGGGTATCCAATACAGGATAAAATTAGGCCAGCCAGGCCTTATATTGCTGACGGAGCTGGGGTGGCCAAAAAAAGCCTGGACTGCAAGCCAACGGTGGAAGTTCAAGAAAGAGAGGAGAGCGAGCAGGATCACCGCAGAAATGGCCTCGAAACGTAAGGAAATAAACACTTTAATGAATGTAAATCAGAGTGAGCAGTGAAGTGATCAGTCCTGCTCTCAGATGGAGGAGGATTTTTTTCCCCTTGTGCTGGGCAGGTGTGAATCCAGACCAGTCAGTCAGAGAGCAGCATGTCTTTCATTTGGTGGACAGATGGACAGAATGGGATTCAGCTAAATGAGACTGTGGTGCTGACTGAATGTTGTTGTTTGTTTCATTCTTAAAATTGAGATCTTTTCTGAATGTTGTTTTTAATTATAAGGGAGTCAAGTTTGGAGTTGAAGAAAAAAAACTACTTCAAGTTTAACACAGTCAGCGCTTCTCCAAATATGAAAACCTTAAGATCACATTTCTGCTTCCTGTGCTGCTTTAACCTGTGTCTGAATGCAAATACATTCATATGATATATATATATATATATACATCTGTGTGTGTGTGTGTGTGTGTGTGTGTGTGTATGTGTGTGTGTGTAAGTATGTTTACATGTACAATTGTTATGCGTTAGATTTAATTAGATAATTACTATGGGATTAACACCAGGAAGCTCATCTGATGTTGTTAAAGACCTAATATCATATGATGACTCATAGTGTGACTAATAAATTATTTATGATTCATTTCCAGTGAGCAAGATAAAGCACTTTTCTTTGACTTATTATGTTTGTCAGCTTTACATTCCATAGAAATAAAATGGAATTGAAAGCATTCCACCTGTGTTTTAATTACATCACTGAAAATATTAACAAATATAAGGATTATCTCATGTGTTTCCTTTGTTATTTTTAATCCATTTGTCTGTGCTTCATCACTTTGTATAACTACAATATATATTTAATCAAAAACAATAATAGGCCAATTACTTTAAGTTACACATTACCAGTCTCCCTGTAAAAACAGTGATACATCATGTAACTTCATTAAAGTTACTCATTACACCTGGTTACTTTTTTACTATAAACCCAAAAAGTCCTGAATATTTAAACCGATAAATGTGAAGTTCACAACAGCACTTTTCATTGATTTCTGTTTTAAAAAATAGCAATATTAACAAAGAATGACTCAAAAAGTTTTCTCTATTGAAATAATTCAGTACAATAACTAGAGCCCGTACTATTGAAATAGTTCAGACGTTTTAACCTCTGTAATTCCGTATTTGTATGTATTTGTGATAACAATTACATTTATTCTGTAATTCCTTTTATTACAAGTAACTAGCTTTTCCCTAATGCTGTATATAAGACTGCAGATGTTCGCTATGTGGCCTGTGCACGTTAAAAGGACCACAGTACTGGTTTTACACCTAAAGGTCAATTTATTGATCACAGGGAGTACATCGCCTGCAAAGCAGTCGGAGGAGCTTTGTCGCAGAGTGGGATGCAGATAAATGAGACTGTGGTGCTGACTGAATGTTGTTGTTTGTGTCATTCTTAAAATTGAAATCTTTTTTTTTTTAATTTTTTTTTTATTATTATTATTATTGCTGCCTTTCTACAATAATAGGGTCAGATTCAGGATCCAGCGTTTCAAGTCTGAACAATATTAGCGACTTAACTCTGCTACTTTAGGATTATTCTTCCTCTGGTTCCCCCAAAGGCAATAAAAAAAAGCAGAAATACAGTTTTTTAGATTGTTTTAGCAATATTTATGCGTAGTAAGTTCGCTCAATGAAATGACCAATTACATGCAACTGTAATAAATCACTGTTACTAACTGTAATTAAAGTACAGCCACTAATCAAGATGTTGGGAATTAGACAGTGGTTAAATCTGAATTTATTGTTTGCCATAAAAAGCTTTTACAGTCAAACTCATCAAGGTCATGTCATTGGATAATACGCCTTTGAGTACTGGAAATTCAATAATGGTTTACTTTTGAAAACATAAATGGTCTCGAACATGAGTGTGTAGCATTTTAAAGGATGGTTTAAGGATTTTTCAGCTTTCTTTCCAGTTAATTTGATGGAGTAATTACATACATGATGCTACTTATCACTAGTTACATGTGAGAATAACTGAAGTAAATAAGTAATCTATAATCGAATACATTCAACACTGAGATGCCCGTGCTGTTGTGTTCACCAGTGGTGTAAAATCAACCCTGACCCCTGAACTTCACTGAAATCAAATGAACTTTTCTTCACTGTGATGTTTTTGTTGAGTGTTGAACAGTCTTTATAAGTGTAGTATGTGTGTGTGTTCTTTGTCAGTGGTGGATCTGATGTACTGGAGGAACATGAGGAAGACCGGCTTCGTGTTCACGGGGCTGGTGGTGGGTCTGGCCAGCCTGTTCCAGCTCAGTACCATCACCGTGTTGTCCCACGTCTGTCTGGGCATCATGTGCGTCACCTTCCCCCTGCGTCTCTACTACAAACTGCTGGAGCTGCTGCGCTGGAACCCTGGGGTGCACCCTTTCCAGTGAGTCTGTCCACACTCATTCACACTTCTGTAGCTTTTACAGAACTTTAACACCGGGCTGTCTTTGTTTACAGGACCTACTTGGATTATGACAACTCACTGACAGATAAGGAGACGGTGGTGCTGGTAGAAGAGGTGGTGCTGCTGATCGCATTCGCCGTCACAGAGATCAAACGCCTCATTTTTATTGAAAACGTCATCGACTCAATTAAGGTCTGAACTCTGTGGTAAAGTAACGACCAAGTGTCAGGAATAGATCTTGATTTTAAAACATCCACTAAGACTATACAAAAAAGCTGCTCTGTATATTTTGTGTCTTATATTTGTTAATTACATTTTTCTTGTTGCTTTAATACAAAGAGGATGTAACTAAAGGCCTTTTTAGAGCTGTATACCTCCAGCAGTTTACAAAAAAAAAATGGATTTCAGAACCATAGAAACATCCTTTTGAGAAGGAAAGTAAATTAATCCTTGAGAGCTGATGCAGTTTGTGTTCAAGTTGTATTGATTACAAAAAAAAGCAGTGTTATAAAAGACTGTTTCTACACCATTTGAAGCAACATTTGGGCAAAATTGCACTGCGGGAATGAATGCGTTGCTATTACAACAGCAAGAAAAGGTTAATTTAAAAACATATTGGACAAAACCAGGCTGAGCAGCGCTGTATATCTAATGAGATTTCTTACCTTTCTTACTTTTTCTCTGGTTTAACGGGTATAATGTGGACTTGGTAAACTTACAGTCATTTTCAACATGTAGCTCACAGTCAACTTGTACGATTTATACATATTTCCAGGAGCTAATTACAACAATATCATTAACAACATTGCATAGAAACAAGAAGCTGCATACAGTATCAGTCACATCTACATTTCACATTTGAAGTCTTTTACTCTTCAGATAATTTTCAGTAAAGATTTAGAATCCAGTGAAATACCTTTCTCTGTTTTTTTTTTTTTTCTCTCAGTTCGTGGTGCTCCTGTATCTGCTGTCCTATGTGGGCGTCCTGACTACCGGACTGACTCTGGTGATAGCTGGTGAGACAGATTTAATACATGCTTCAATGAAACACTTTTAGCTTTAGAATAACAAATGACACCATATAACATTTGGTGTGTCTCCTTTGTCTTTTCTTACAGTTGTGATCGCTGTTTTCTCTCTTCCTCTCTTGTATAAAAAGCAGCAGGTAAGTTATTTTTTGTAACATGATGTTGTGTTTAAGTCCTATATTCAAGACCTTTGTTGATTGTTATTATTTATTTGACTTGTTCCTATCATTTCTCTTCTGTGTCAAATCAGTAGCAAATAAAAACGTTCATTTACTCAATTATTGCCCTTAAGTTTCCATATACATGCATTTCACTCAAATACTTCTGTTTTAGGCTACTTTATACTTGCATTGCATTTCATTTATGGTGCAACTCTATATTGGTAATGTACCCAGTAGTCCAGAAAGTATCTAAAAGTGGCTCCACATTGATCAACTACAACATATCTGATGTCTGATCAGATGTTCTTGAGGAAATAATATCAAATTTCTGTAATAATAGTAATGAAACTTAAGAGAGACATAGACAGAACAAAGATCTGCTGCTCTAATGTAAGACACTGGCTAACATTAGATCACTTAGCACCCACATGTTAGCAAACTAGAAAAATGTGCCTAAAATAAGCTTCACAGGTGTTTTGGTTTTACATGGTGTACAGTGTTTATTCAGCCTCAAATGAAACACAATCACCTGACTTAAAACTAAAACAAATGACTAAACTAACAAATTACTGACAAAAAAGTTGTCTTTGTTTGAAACACACTAATTAAGATAATTAGTGTCTTACCCCAGATTTTTTTATTGATCAAATTACAACTATATTATAAAGATGGCTCCTCTAGTCCATTCTGTGTACATCTCTGCTGTTTAATAACACTGGGGAACACAATTTTTGTTGAGTTTGGTCTGACAGCTGTTTTTAACAAATTTTGACTGATCTCAGTTTTTCTCTATCATTTCAAGTTTCTGACCTATAGGAACCCCGTTTCTTGAAAAATACTGTACTATTCTGTTTTTACAAAGGATATTTCTACTGTAATTCCAGTAGTATTAGCTCTGACCTATTGCAGCTGCACACACCTCTCACTGCACTGTCTCAGTTGTGACTGAACAAACAAGTGTCCACGTAGCT
>JAPTYQ010000007.1:15616728-15637934 GCA_029814465.1 Ostorhinchus cyanosoma
CTGATGACCATGAAAAGACGACAAACTGTATTTTACACCAATTATTTACATGGATTGATAGGATTAGTGGATCAACATTGATTTACCCTTTTAAAATCCATAAATGATTTTGATTACTGGTGGATATTTATGAGTTAAGCTAAGTCATATATCAGTAAATTATCTCTATTCTCCACTACTGTGTTGCAAAATGGCATGAAAATTATTTTAAAAATGTGTTTACTGTTGCACTTTATGGTTAGTGAGTATATTTCTATACTTGTCTTTCTCAGATATTTTTGCAGTGTTTATTGTTTTCCTGTAAAGAGGCCATTGACACACGACCAAATGAAACAGGCTGTTAAAATGAAAAAGGAAAAAAAAAGTGTCTGAATTTAAACATTGTTGGAAACACTTGATATAGTGCAAGGACACGATTCAACACATTTATAATATAGGACTAGTTGTTTTTGGATATTTTATGCCAAAATGTTGCCTATTATAGCTGTAACCGAGCACAGACATTGGTCCTCCTACATAACAGTCACAGATATACTGTACCCTTCGTACGTGGGCTTTCATTGTTATTCCTTTCTTTATTTGTGACTCAGTGCTCATCACTCGCCAGCCAAGTGTTAAATTTTGTGTTATAGCGGTATGAAGATGATACAGATATACCTGACACAGCCAGGCCACCTGCGATGCGTGGACACCCAGAGGAACGGCTGGTGCTCTCTCAGAGTAGGGAGGAGGCGGTTTGTGTGTCGGAGGAAGGTCAATCCTTCAGACAAAGAGGAAAATGAAATGAGGAGATATTTTAGTTTTGCCAGAACAGATGGACACCTTAAAGAGAAGGTTGTGGTATAAGGAAAAGGCAGAGTATAATTAGAAATACTGCAATGCTTTTGAGACAAATTCTTAATCCCATGGTATTGGATGTATAAATTATTTTATATTGATAATGCATGAAAAGCATCAATCAAGTAATACTAATGACACACACCTCATTTGACAGACTTTAGGATGTTTAACAACACGGATGTAAAGATGATCTACACACCTATCTCAGGTAAATCTGCTGATTTCTGACAGCTGCTCTGAAATCGTTTCCTGTAGGAGTTCCTCTAAATGACAATAAGACACTGAAGTCCTTCATTTTCTCATTTGTTGAAATCCCACTCCACTACTAAAATGAAACCTGGAGACTGACCTCAGCCATTCATAAAGCGGTGTCATGACAGGCATCGATTTTCTGGCACTGTATATCACTTCACTTGCTGCTGAGCTTCTCTTTCATTCTCAGGATGAAAGCTGACTGTAAGAGATTACAGTCAGCGCTCTCTCAGTGACCTGCTGTCCCATGTTCGCATGTGAGGGACGAGGCCTGCCTCCACCCTCCTGTCATCCCACGGGGACATCCAGCCACGGTCACACTTAAGATGCTAAGTTGGTCGTGGCAGTGTCCACAGACCAACTTAGCATCTGTGTCAGTGTGGAGACGCAGGGGGCTCACAGATGCACTGTGTTTAGCGTTTGTTCATCTATACATCCTGTTTGCCTCTGGTTCACTTAATCACTCATGTTGAAACACTCTTAAGGCAGTTAATGTTTTTAAAGCTCCCTGCAGATGGTGCTATTGTTAATGTTACAATAAACAATTTTAAAGCTACACTATTAATTAATAAGGGATCAAATGATAATGCTGCTCTGAGAAGCATTTTAACATTTTCTCAGCTGATTGATTTGCTTTTCCAGTCTATAATTTTAGCTTTTGTTTGTCTTTGTTTGTTTGTCTGAGTGTCATTTCCAGATGAAGCCAGCATTGTTTTCTTGCAGCAAAAAGCCCCCAAAACACATACTACCTGCCAAACACTAAATTGCATATGAAATTACAGTGACATGCTGGTAAACACTGAGCAGCAAAAGAGCCAAACAATTTTCTAAGGAGTGTGTGAGGAGAAAAAGCTAAATAAGGATCAAATATTTGACTCAAAGCTTTGGCAAACAGTATCTTTTCCACATAACTGAGCAAACTTTCAATAGATTGTTTCAATCTTTTGCGATTCAAATGGTCTGAAAGGAAACAAGACCTCTGCACCTCCTTTTGGCTCTATTTCCAGACGTCTGAGACTCTATGTTATAGCAGAAGATTTTCACCATACACAGAAAAAATGTGAGCCCTTTATTTGTGATATTTGGTAAAAACCATGAAATGTTATCCATTTTGTTTCCAGATTTCTGCCAAATAGATGTTTAAATCAGTCAGTTCAGCAGAAGCATGACACTGCTCTAATAATGTTTGTGTGTTCGTGTCTGTTTGCCTAAAACTCAGCTATGAGGGAAAAAAAATGGTTATTGTCTGATCACAAAATGCATCAACTATTAATCAACATGTGATTATGTTTTTTCGAGACTGACTACGCTCAGTGATTCACTTCCAGGAATGGATGAAGGTAACACATCTTGCATAACCAGACGTACCTCCACACTTTGTGAGCTCTGTGCCAGTGCTGTAGACCGACTGGAACCCTCCACTATTATTCTACAATAGTGGTCAAAGTTATCATTTGTTTGGATGATGTTGAGCATGAGATACTGCAACAGTAAATTTATATGGAAGATAAATTATTTTGGTGGAGCATGTGTACATGAGGAAGCACATTATCTAATTAAAATGTCTTCAACGCTGCAAAAAACAATGTGTCTTTGTCAAAACTTCCCACTTTTAGGGTGTAGTTACAGCTTGTAGGTTGTTCTTTCAAGTGGGAATTTCAAAGTGATAATGCACAAATAATGAAAGGAAGGAAAATGATAATCCTGCTACTGTGCGACACAAATATTCAACCTTATTCCAAACGAAGCCAGACCAGCGCCAACCTGCAACCCTGCAGATAAAGTTGACAGGCTCATAATAATGATTTGTATGTAAAGAGTAAACGGCTAATCAGAATTACTGGATACATTTGTGTTCCTTTGAGGACGTTAATGGTAAATGACAAAAGGTTTCATCAAAACAAACCCATCAGGTTTCATCCTTGTACACTGGAGCACATAAAAGCTCCTGTTCAGCCCACTTAACATCTGTCACACACACACACACGCACGCACGCGCACACACACACACACACACACACACACACACACACACACGCACACAGAGCATCTAATGCCAGTCACAGACTCTGGCAGTGTGTGACCCAGCTCTTTCTGTAAATAATTTAACCTCAAAGTTTATTCTTCTTTGCTCTAACATTAACATGAGTACCGGTGCACTATAGGAACAGACTGAATAAAATAGGACAAGGGCTCGCTGCCAAGACAGCAATTATCTGCCACCCCGCAACCTTGTCCTGCAGCCTCCATGCTCCGGGGTGTGCACCGCTGCAGCACTCTCCACAGGAGTAAGGAGCAACTCTGTGAACCCACCAGTGGGCTTCAGTGAACCTCATAAGGTATCATCATGTCATTAATTAACCAGCCGAGCATACACAGCAGCATGAATTATTAGGTACACTTACACTTTATCAGTGAAAGCAGGTGGAGGGGCCTTCCGAGCAGTGACGATCACAATAATGAAGACGGTGATGAGGAAGAGGGCGAGGACCGCACCCATCACAGCTCCGGCCACAGCGATGGAGTTTGACCTTTCTGCCCGAGACTGGTCTGAGACAGAGTGGACAGAGACAGACAGTCAATGCAACACACACACACAGTACAGCCAACATGAGACAGAAAAGGACAGGAAGATACTTTAACTCTCAATACAAGACACAGAATTGGATTTACATCTGTATTAACAACTGGATTATATAGTCTATACCCTACAAACACAATGATGTAACCTGTGAGCATCATCAGATCATACAGACGCTATTAAAGTCCTGCCACCAGAGGATTTAACAATAACTATGTGTAGTTTAAATGTGCAGTGCATAGGATCCAGCATGATCTAACTGCACATTCATCAATGTTTTCATTAGTGTAGTTTCACTTGGAAATCAGGTGAATGGAATGAGCACCAAAGATCCTCTATTTACAGAAGATCCATTGTTCATTTCATCTGTGACATGAAATCATTAACATCCTGTCTAATGAGTCAACACGGTCACAAAGAACAGTGTTACATGAATACGTAAATATAGGTCTGAATTATATAACAACATGCAAATATCACATTTTTCATGATTCACTTTATTTTTCTACATGTTTAAACCCTCTTTTCAACAAGATTTACAATGAGATCTCATGTTTGAGAGTTTGTTGTTGAAAGATCTCAAACATGAGCCCATTCTTTCCAGATTTGTAAATCGACAGATTAGTATAAATGTCATTTCTACAGCAGGTTCAGTTTTTGTTTGGGTGACTTTGGCCTCAGAGAATCAATTGAAATCTGTAAATCCTGTGCATTTCTCCCAATGGAATGAGTGCGACAGTATCTTCCTCCAGTCTAAAGTGGTGATGCATTGGATAAACCCATGTGACATTAATAGCGGAAATGACTCTCCAGTGAAGCATCTTATTTCTCTGAACTGTCTTTGTGAGAGATTCATATCCACAGAGTGGGTGGGTCCTCTTCCATGGAATCGGCCATGTTTCTCTAGTGGCTCCAAATGGACAAACCGAACATTCTAGTGATGGTCTTTGTGTTTTTAGTAGACACTGCAGCAGCAATGGGAGTGTTCTGTGTAATCCTGCAACCTCAACACCATAGACTGTGCGTAAAGATGGACATGACAACTTCCTTTAGTGAAGCTAAAACAGGTAAGGTCAGAAACCTCAACACTTCGAAGTTAGTCTGTCAGACTTGAGCCAAACCAAAAATGGAAACTTCCAATACATTTTTCGTCAGAACTGTATATAGTGTAAATCCATCTGTATCTATGCTCATCACTAGGCAATACTAAGTCTCATACAATCGACCCCTTGCCCCTTAGTTACTGTTGCTATGTTGGTCAACCTTTGGCCCTCAGCATGTCACTCTATTGGCTTTTTAAAAAAAGATTATCTGAACAATATTCCAGAGAAAACAAATGGAAATTTTTATTATGAGTCATTAAATAACAGAGATGTACACATAAAGAACTAGAGGAGCCATCTCTTATAAATAGTGTTAATTTTATCAACAAAAACTCTAAGGTTAACTAATAGCAGCTTGTTTAGTACAAAGGTGTAAGTTTTTACAAGTTATTCATGTTTAGTTGACCCTTTATAGGGCACACATAGAAATACTCTTAAATTCAAAATTTCATCCTTAGTTTGTTATTTGAGGACATAAGACTTTCTTTAGTTTGTTTTTTTTTTAATTTGGAGAAAATTTGGAGAAAATCAAAGTTAATGAAGTTACCATATTTGGTTCCTTACCCGTAAGTGGGGAAAAATATCCAAGAAGTAAATATAAAAAATACAAGAAAAACACATGTAAGGTGAAAGGAACGTATTTTAGAACATAGAACCTGACTTTTATGACATTACCAACATAAGTACTGATCCAAACCCCTGTTAACATACACATTATCCCTTTGAACATTATTAGTACCATTATTTCATGGTACCTGACATAGCAGGTGGACCTTACAGACCCTGTCGACCACATTGGACCAGAGATTGTTGACTCACTGTCCTTATTTGAACTGTTACTGTCACTGACTTCTAATGAATGCAGAATTACCAAAAATAGTCATTTTCCCAATAAAGGGTTAAGTTTGTTTCTGAATAACTACTGTACACTGTGCAAAAAAAAAAAACAAAAAAACACCAATAAGACTAATTTCAGACAAGTTTGCTAACAACTGTTTTGCCAAAATAGTCAACATCAGCTGGTGTCTTTCCTTAAAGCAAGTAATTTTTATGGACATTCATTAAAGCCAGATTCTGAAAGTGGTTTGGAAATAAATATTGCAGTCCTTTTCTGTCCACATCCCTCCAGTATTTCAGAATCATTGTTACAGATATTTGATACAGTTTCCTCAAGGACATCTGATCTGTCTTATAATGTTTAGTTTCTAATGTCATAAACATGTCTCATTTTTTCAGACATCTCTATGTAATAAATATGATCTTTATGTGTCTTTTAACTTCAAAAAATAAAAATCACAACACCCTCCTTTGAAGTTACAGAAAATCTTGCTGTTGGACTAGATAATATGAACACTCAAAGAAATGCCCATAAGTGTCCTTATGGGTAAACTTAAGTACGTTCTATTAAATGATGACTTTAATTAGGAATAAAAACAGTAGTATAATGTATCTAGAGAGTAAATATTGTATAAACAGCCACATTTCAGACATTGCTTCAGCCAACACTTGTTCTGAAAGCTTGACAGAACAACTGCCCCATGCCTGGTTACGTTTGCTAACGTAGGATTGGACTGGGAGGAGCTTAGGAAAGTGTCACTTCACCTTTAAACTTCTAAGTATTGTGTGATTATGTCAAGATCATCATCTGTAAGACATGCCCGTTCTGAAACCTCCATAATCTGCAGAAAATCAGAGTTCACCATAGTTTTTGTACTTTTGCTTCTCCAGGTACAAAACGAGCATTTCCTTCTCACACTTTAAAATTGGCAACATGTATTTTGCAGGGTACATGTTGTCCCTAATCCGCTGAACGGTACAAACTGCTCTGACATTTATTATCTTTTCTCAAGATCTATTTTTTACACTCCAGAGAAATGGAAGCGAGTCCAAAGCAGGTCAAACTTAGCACAGAGGGGGATGGAGGGAGGCAGATCCCTCCAGAGTTTGACAGTTTCTCACTCTGCATCATTTATTTTATATCTTTTCTTCCCTCCATCCATCTATGTCTCTATATTGTCCTCCCTCTGTGTTTTTGCTCGTGTGCAGATTAAGATGCAGTAGTAAAGTCTGATGAATTAGCATTGTTAGACCATATGCTTGTATTCGCGCCATGTTGTCCACTGAGGGGATTAGGATTAATCGTGATTAAGATGCATTAAAATCACAGAACAGCAAGCTTTGGCCAATCAGCAGTAATGTGTTAAACTGTGATTGTGGGCCACAGAAGGAACTGGAGGACAAAAGGTGACAGAGGGAGGAAAAAAAAAAAAAGAAAAAGCCAAGTGTGACATGTTCAATTCCAGTTGATTTAGCTGTTGAGGTGGTGAAAAAAATCAATAATGTGCTGAGATGAGAATCCTAAATAACAGTTCAATTATGATGCAGATTGAACGAGCTGGGACTTTTAAAACCACTCCCCTAAAAGCCACTTCTTCCTCTTTTTCCCTCCCCCTTTCCAGTCATGTTGTCCTCTAACAGTTAATAACTGTTCGATTACCTTTGATGGCTGCTGAACTATGACAAGAGTCTCTTCAGTTGATTAAGATGCCTTTAAAAATGCATTTTCTCAAGCTGCCCATATCAATGCCTGATACTCGGCATTTTTACTCTCACGCATACTGTGACAAAAAAGGAAAAAAGCTTGAAAACTCACTGTGCCAGCCCATATTGTTTAATCATCCCACTGTATATTTTGATCGTTTATTTATACAGGGACTGACCAGTTTTCTAAAAGAGCTATTTTTTAAGCATCAGTCTTCACGTTTTTCCGTTTTTTTAATCGATATATATAAAAAATATAAACTGTATCTGCATGCATTTTCTTGCATTTTAGAAGTTCCTCAGATCACAAAAATCACCCATTCTGAGGGGGTTTTGGATTAGTGGAGTTAGTGTTGGATCAACTGTCCCCACAGTGGGATCTGGCTCCTGTGCCAGGCTCTTCCTTTATCTCGCATGCCGCCCCTACTTCAGCACTTTATCACACACCCATCATCACTGTGCAGCCGATAAAGTGCATGCTGATGTTCACTGAGGTCAGCACAGACGACCGGATCATCATGAATTAAACACAGCACACCTCAGTGGCCTGAGCAGAAAGACAACCCCCCACTTCTAAAACTTCTACAGCGGGGTCAAAGGTCATACTATTGCCCAGACAACAGGCCTGCCCCCAGGGAGCAGATGTTAGTGTAATAACAAAAAGGGGGGAGGGCGATTAGACAGTATGGGCGAGTATTTTCTTTTCAGACTTTGGTGGTTTTAGCTCAGTGATGAGACAATTTGATCCCACTTCTACTGGGGAGTTGATATCAAAGTCTCTCTCACTCAGTCATCATCCTTCTGTGCTGCTTCAGATATTTGCTCACTCCTTTGTGTGTTGTGAAAAGTATCCTTGGAAACTGTTGTGTTGCAAGCAAATAGAAAATCCACTGATCTTCACCATGAGTCTTTCAAACAAATTCAAGCATCGCCGGCTGACGTCATCACTGCTACCGAGTTCACTGCTTCACTTTCATTAGCTGCACCATATGCGGAGCGTTATATAGCTTGACATCACAAATAACAAAAATACCACAAGGGACTTATCCGCACGTACAATGAGAGAGAAAAGAATGGAAGAAACAGTAAAGTAACTTCAAAGTACTGTCATGGGGGACTCAGGTTACTTACAGTCATACGCACTGACCTAATTGGCAGATGAGAGGTGGAGCAAAATCGATAATAAAAAAAAAAATCTATCAAAATAGTGATGGAAATGTCAGCATAAATGAATGGAGTCTCAAAATCTAGACACAGAACCTTGTAAAAGCTCATTTTTTTTCCTTTGGCTTTACTGAACTGCACAAAAGATGTGAAGGAACCAGTTGCAATCTTGACATAAAAGTCCCAAGGGACACTCCGACCATTGTGTCCTGACAACAACCAGAAATGCAGTGAAATAAAAGCCGAAATAAATAAATAGCCTTCAACCTACAGAAAAAAAAAAACATCATTACAGCATTACATTGGAAAATAACACACTACAGATCCAATGTGAATATACATATGATGTGTCTTAACTTTCTCTACATCAACCCCACTCCACAAATGGTCCTCTTTAAGGGAGGTTACCCACTGGGATGCCATTACAGAGCACACAGTGGTTCTTTAAGTCGGAGGGATTTCCAGTTGCTGTAGTTAAAGCATTTTGAGACATTGCTACCATCACCAAGATGTTGGTTAGTAATTTGCAATTTAAAGGTGCACTGTGGGATATTTGTGCATGCTTGTGTACATATGTCAGGTACTGTCAGCTTCAGGGTTCATACACATTTTTCAAGGTCAAATTCAAGCACTTTTAAGGGTCATTTACTTCACCTCCCCCCCTGCACAGCACCTTAAAAAAAATACATATCTACAGGAATATAAACAGTAATGGAAAAAAATTATTAGATCATCAAAACTCATTGAAAACAATGGTTATGTAATCAAGTACCAACTCCTGTGTGTATCATGTGACTAAAACAGAAAAGAAAACATGGAATGCCTAAAAGCACTGTTTTTGTCAGTACAATGTCATAGCTACTGATGTAAGAACTGAAGTGATTTTGGTTATTATCAAGAAAAACATGGAAAATGGATAAATATAAGCTCTGATATAAAACTCTGATGAGCTATTTTTGTTGTTATCATATTTGTCCAAACAACCAGGCATTAAAATGAACAAAGAATTGAAGAAAACAAGGGTGGTCTAAAACATTTTTCAACAACTGTATTCAATTTTAAAATGGGTCTCTTGTAAGGTTTGCTTTCAAGTAGTTCAACTAAAATTCAAGCACTTTTCAGACCTTGAAAACACATCAAAATTCAAACATTTTCAAGGACGTGCAAACCCTGCAGCTTAGAAATGGAGCGAGTTAATATTCAGACGTCCAGCTGTCACAGCCGCACAGACTCCAACATAAACTTCATGAGCAAATTAACGTCTTATTTAATTACAAATTTTTTCCTCAGCAATGAATAATAGTCATTTGGTAACTTAAATATCTAACACCAACATACGTGACCAGTTTTTCCCAACACTGTATGCGCGTTAAGACTGAGCATGCCCCGTCTCAAGGTCAGAGTGACGACTACTGCTGCGACCATGATGAGAAGACAGGGAGGTCAGAAGAAATCAAGACTTCTGGGGGAAGTGTGTGTGTTTAGGACCTGGTGTCAACAGGGCTGAACAATGTCAAGGTCACATCAGTGTGATATTTCCTTAGTGAGGAGAGATCTTTATTGCAGCAGGACATGGTGGTCCAATCTATTTTACAGTCATTCCAGGAGCTAATTCTCTCATTCTGCTTTGCCTTTCACAGCAGTACAGTTAACCTCTCAGCTTCACGCAGCTCCTCTTCCCCTCTCCCTCCGCTTTCTGTGGCCAGGTAGAACTCGCAGGAAGACAGCCTCCCATCAGCGGATCCAGATGAGCTTGTTGCCATGGGGACAGTCAATGGGCTGGAGAGTGGGGACTTTGGGCCAGACATAAACACTCAGCGTTTAATTTTACCAGCTGGTAGTCAGTGGGAGAAAGACACAGGGGGTGTAGGGGGATCACAAAGGAGATGAGCTGTAGGGGAGAGCAAGGGCTTTTCTATCTTGTAACAAAGCAAAGTAGGACCAGTGAGGAGGGCAGGCAGGAAGCAGAGGGGGAGGGAGGGTGTTGGATCTCCCCTGGGTATAAAAATACCAGTGGAGAAGAAAGGCTCAATGTTCCAGATTTCACCATAAAACCCAATAAGCTGTGCATTAACATGCTAAAGCATGCTTAAAAATCAGAGTAATGAAGATAAGGTGGTGCGAGGAAACACGATTTTGGATTACATCATGTGCGGCGTCCCACATGTGCGCGCCGGATTGGGGTGGGGGGCGGCTTTTGCAGCATTATGCGTTCGGGAGCTGGAGATGATGTCATTTATAGAAGCACAAAGAAGAGACTGAGCAACGTGAGTAATGGCAAGCTCACAAACCTCCAGAGAAAACAACTCACAGGTGCTAAGGTGCTTTATTGAACTAAAGTATCTCAAAAAGGATTGACAAAATAATGCTCCACTGTTGTCACTGACATTAATTTTTTTTTTCCTTTCATAAACTTACACTTCATCTGTATATACTGCACAAAAAACAAACATAAGGTGCTTTTCAAGACAATGTGAGTCAATTCTTTTAAACAGTGATTCTACAGGAAACAAAAAAAAAAACCCCTGACAGTCTACAATCTGGCAGTAATACCTGTGAAGATCTAACTCATACTACATCAAAATTTTATTCAAGCTTTGTCTTTTTTCATGTGTGTAAATGCCTGTAGATTTGCAAATATATTGTCACTGACCATCACGGGCAGATATGGCACTACAGAGTCCGTACACAGTAATGCAGTGAAATCAAAAATAAAAAAAAAAAAAAAGGCAACAAACAAATCTCACAGAGCAACAAAACAGGTGAAAACAAATAAAAATCTAAACTAACGAACCAAAAAAAAAAAAATCCTATATTCTATGTATCTAAGGCACTAGTTGTATTTCTCAACCCAAAGTGAAGGACGTTTCTCAAGGTAAAGATATCGATGACTGATCTCTATACAAAATGTCACAGCACAAAAGAACTTCATTAATCCAGGTGAAGGACTGCAAACTGATAAGTCAAGCAAAAATAGTACATTGATTAGTGGAATTTCCGTCTTAGTGCATAGAAGCAAAAAAAGGGATTAGGGTTGACGGCTACTTCCTGTTACTCTCTGCATCTGTGTGAAAGTGATCAGAAAAGCAGAATTAATTAACACTTAAAACCTCACTTTTAGGCTTCCTAGTTCAGAAATAACCGACCACTCAGAGTGACTTTAATCTTCTGATATATGATTAAAGAAACATTTTCCCCTTTCACCTGTAGGCACACAGAGAGCTTAGACGTTTTTATGTCCAGGTTTACAGATATCTGTGTAGGTTATGTTGGATAATCCACGGCCCACAATGTAAACAGGTTTTAACTGGAAAATTTAACCAGTAATGCATACACAACTCCTGAGTGCGCTCTGTGTATCTTAATGAAGACAATATTTTCTGCCAAAGATAAACTGATGTGTTTATGCAACTTATTTGTTTTCATCTCACTTGTTGAATGTTGGCAGGACTGACTCAACAAAAAGTGACACCACATATTTTTTTACACCAGTCAGAGTTAGATATGAAGCTTAGGTTTCTTCCTCTTAGACTCTATCTTTGATGGTGTTCTTCTAAACTCATGAAGACCACAGATGCTACAGAAAAGCACCTACGGTTATTTATTACAGCTTTATTTGAGGCCGTGACATTGGCAGCTCCCTCACTGTTGTATGTTTTGTTATGCTTGTTTGACATGTGTAACTTGTAGTGATGTTATGGTTCCTTCAAGTCTAATCCGCACCCAGTTTTAAAAAAAACCCACACTTTTCAGAGGTTTCAGATGGAGTTTTTTCAAAGCTATAAGCACCAAAAACAGTGTTAACAAATTAATTCTTGCAATATATCCAAACTGTCCACTATAAGTAGTAACTGATCGAGAAAACCTCTGTGTGTGGAGATAAATAAGTTCTTCTGAACGACAGTATTCTGTATATTCTACAAATGCATTACGGTGGCACATCATCAAATCTCACCACGAGAACTGCAGCTTATCAATTTCAAAACCCAAAAAGAAATAATTAGCGAGACTTAATAACAATGATACCCTTTTTTGACAACTTTGATACTAAACTGGCCTAAAGCATCTTTTCATTTCTATTTCAGGTTACAAAACCCTGTATACAACAGTGATACGCATTAAGATAAGCTAGTTTTCAGTTGTTACCTAGTCAGTAATACCTATGTGAGACACCGTCATCTTAATATTTCTACATACAAGCTAAACAAATATTTGGCATCTTTCAGCTAATACTGTATATGTGACCATAGTACTAATGTTGGCATGTATTCACAAACACTAGAGTACATGAAAGAAACTGTCAGATCTCCTTCTTAGAATCTGGTAAATAGGTGCAAGTGCCAACATACCAATGATTTTATTTGTGAGTATCTATTCTCATAAAAAAGGAGGATTATCTTGAAATCTATCAGATTTATTTCCATTTAACTGATAAACTACCACGGCTCGGTGGTCGAATGAAGCCGACTTGTAAAGCACTTCATCTTCAGTGTGATCACAGTACTTGGCGTGTTCCTACTGCCTTAAGTGTCTGGCAACAAACGACTATAGTTATGTGCCTGAAATCATCTTCTGAAAACAAAAAGTTGATTGAATAAATTATTTTGCAGCTATTGAAATGGTAAACCTGATCAGTGCAACACAATTACTGTGTCCTTTCTGGCAAGTAAGTACAATAATGTGCATAAAAAATCCTGATCTGTCTACATCCAGTAGATTTTGTGTGGCATTATTAGAAGTAAACATAAAATGCAGAGTTTTTCGAGAATATTCTACATATTTGAGTAATGACAGAAGAGAGGCAATTATTTCTGGTAGGACATGATGACTCTTCAATGCTTTCTTTGTGTAATTAAATACTTTTGACAAAGAGGCCAGCATATGGTAGCTGCCATACTGTAGCCTGCTTTGAACAATGCCCCTGCTGATGGCCCTCTTCAACTTCCAAGAGCCGTGGTTGAGTACAAGAGTGCAAATTCTCAGACACATCCATTATCCTCCAGTAGCACACAGAACAGTGTGAATGTGACTGAACTGAGGATGACAACTGACAATAGCAATAAAGAAACATCTAAAAGGTTAAATGCATTTCAGATTATTTAGACTTGCTCTAAATGGTATAGTAAATTTGTTTATGGAGGTTGGAGTGTATAACAGACCCAGTGTGTTGGTTACAGTGAGCAGTCCCTCATTCATGCAGGGCTCCTGCTCACCCTCTCTACCTCCCTCCCTCTGTGGGAATACAAGACATGCTAATGCCAAGGACATACAGTAGAAATGTTCAAGTTTCCACTCTGGGCCATAATTTCTAAAGGGCATCACTGATCTTGTCTGCAAACTTGCAATTTTATGTTAATTTTAATGAAGGTTACACATTTAGTACAACCAATGGTCTAATGATGTGGTTGTATATGAAGGTAGCACAAGGCAAGACGTACATTTTATACCATTATCAGGTGGAGTTCTTACTGCTCAGCACTACAAACCCTTTTTAAATTAACAAATGATGCCGCTGCAGTATCCCACTGAGTAATGAGAGGAGGAAGTGAAAATCCAGATTTTGTGATTTTTAGGGTTTTGTTCCAGTGTTGGATGGTGATAAATATTCTCAAACCAAATCAAAGTCCAAGGGTCTTTCAAAACAAATTGGTGTAAACAATATCAACAAATGCAAATGAGCAAGTGTCAAATAGTCTGATATGGCTGGATCGCATAAATAACATTTTCTTCTATAATAACCACGTGATTTCAAAGCCCATAGGGCTTCCGCTCAGTTCAAAGACATTAATGTTAAATAAATTGGCAGTCCTCTTGAGTATGAAATAAGGCAGAGACAGCACATACATCATGCCTCTACACACAAACTAGTGGCATGTCCACTTTTGTAGACATGTAAAAGTTGACTTTCAAAGTGGCTACGCAGTTCAGTCTGTCCACATTATGAAAAAAATATGTCAAATGTCAACCAGGACACTTGAACAACAGGAAGGAAACTACAGAAATGAGATTAGTCAAAGTGTGTGCACATACAGAAAAGAAATAATGGGTTTGTTCCAGATTTACTAAATGAAATCCTCTGATTTCTGTTGTATCTCTGCTCCAGCAGGACTAAGTACTGAAGCTTGTCAAACGTACCACTCCCTACGAGAAATGACAGAGCCATCTGTGTGAGCGACGTAGTCACCATCGGGTCCACTATCGTAACAGTCATCTGACATGTAGGGGGAGCTGTTTTCCTTCGGCTTCCCTGAATTTGGGTACCGGCCACATCTGGCCTGTCGTGAGCCAGAATACTGCAGGTGCTCACGATGCTGATTCTGCTGATGCTGATTACTCTCCCTCATTGCCCTGGTGTAGCCATTAGACGGGTAGTCCTCTCCGTTATAGTTGCTATGGTGACGGCGGTCACGCTCATGTTTAAGCTCACGGGCCCCCCACTCCTCTCGATCATGGTCCTGATGGTAGGAGCTGCTGCCAGCTTTGGTTGGGTGGAGCTCATGCTGAGTGGGAGCCTTCTGAAGGTCGTTAGGGCCCAGGTACTGCTTGGTGTAGTAGTTTCCGTGGAAGGTCTGCTGTTTCCGGAGGTAACACACGCCAACCAGAGACAGCACCAGTAGCAGGAACAAGGCCCCCCCTACAGCCCCACCCACTATGGAACCAACATTACTTGCAGGAATGGCTTGAAGTGTAGGGGAGCTGAGAAGGACATGGCCCTTTTCATCCACTAATGTGGAGGAGGCAGAGCCAGTTAGGACAGGAGCAGTAATGGTGGAGGGCATGGCGGGAGGATCTAATGAGGGAAGGAAGGAGGGAAAGGAGTAGAGGGGTGGACGAGAGAGATGAACAGACAGAAAAGCAAAGAATGTCAACTATATCGGTAATTTACTAGGCTGGGACAAAAACATCAACTAAACTATGACATGTACTAAACTGGAGTGCACATGCACCACAGCAGCCTCAGGTTTGCATGACCAGCTCAGCAGTTAAACTTTACATTATCACTGAGTGCAAGCAAGGATTACTGAAAAACGATTAGTAAGTAAAAAATGAAAATCTAAGATTTGGTATTGGCTGAAAAGACGGGATTAGATGATGGAACAATGAAAATGTTTGTTACAAGTGGTGTAGTACATCTATGATAAAATGTAATATTTAAAAACATGGTTTCCATCTTTTTTCTCTCATATCTCAACTGTTGCGCAGAATTAAATCCACTAACACAGATCCATAAAGAGATTCAAAGAAGAATTCACTGGCCCTTCATTTTCTTATATTTTACCCTTTAACTGTATTCTTTAAATTTGTTTAGAACACTTAATGTAATTGTTGGCTCAATAATGTATCAGGTCTTACAGCAGTGTATTAAAGCAGTGATTTAGAGCCTTTTTATTTTCAATTAAATACCTTAAAAATGTGTATATATTCAAGGCTAAGCAGAAGCAAACCAAAGGCATCTGGGTAAAGCATGCAGGGCACAAGGAACAAAAGCATAAAAGAACCTGGATGAATGAAACAGAATTTGCTGAGACAATGTTGTGACATTGTCTCTTTCATTTCTGTACTTGTTTCAACGTCATCAGTAAGTTTGGAGGCTTATTATAATGTTTCTGTGAAGGCCAACATAAGTAACTATTCAGGGTTTTTATTACACAAGTCTATAAGATATTGATGATGGGATTTTAGAGAGAAAGAGAAAAAGGTACAGAGGTTGACCTGCTTTTTTTTTATGTACAACTTAATTTCTCATTAAAAGCATAACTTTAATATACACTTATACATCAGAGTGCTTGTTTAAGAGTATAACCAATATTATGTTGAATATTGGATGATTAAATTATATTAGGATTTACATCATGTTGCAAGTATGATGATGCACCATCACGATTAGAACATCAAACTTGAACTGGATCGGGAGTTATGCCCACAAAACAGAGAACCCAAACTCCCTAATCAGAAGGAGCTAAAGCACTGGAAAGAATCTGAGTCTAAAAGCTTTAATGGGGCTGCAATTGCTCTGCCACTTCAAACTGAATGCCAGGCCAGATGTGAGGTAAAGATCCACATCCGAGAGATGAGCAACATGAACCCAAAGGAGTGCAGTCCAAGTGTAGGAGTGTACAGCTCCATGCAGAGGAGGTGAATTGACATACATGAAGACAACCACATCAACACACATAACGAAGGGTACACCAACATGCGCAAACTTGCACACACCAGTACAGGTCCTCTCAAAGGAAAATGAAATATGGATGATAAATAATAAATAAGAGTTGAAAAGAACTACTTAATGTTTTATGAATCTGGGACATCATCTCACAGTCAGGCTGCAGGCTTTTGCCTCTTACTGCATGACACATGCAGAAATAAAAGAAACACAGAAAGGAAGCGAGAGAGATGTAAAAGAAAATCACATCATAAGCAAAACTTCATTCAGAAAGAGAGCTTCCACAGACCAGACTGATTTTGTGAAATCAGAGAAACATGCACATAATATACAACAGAGACATAACAGACTAATATGCCAAGCCATGAGAGCAGCAAGCAGAGGCAGTGCATTGTGGTCCACAAAGGCCTTAAACATTTGCAGCTGTCTGGCCCAGAAACGCCCCCTTCTGAACATCTGGAGATCCAGTATTAATCAAGGCTAATCAGCCTTTAATTAAGACTAAAGCTGAGGGTCAAAATGATCAGTGCCAAAAGACTAAACTATTTACAACACTTACATCATAAACATAAACCTAAGAGTTGAATGACAGACTGTCACAGCGTACAGAATGGGCCAGAGTGATAGAGTCACATTTCAGCTTGAAGGACAATGTCACAGGCAGTGATACCCTCTGTGACGTGCATGCACACACAGTGCTTCCTAAGGGAAGAGAACGCAATAGGAGTCAGCTGTGTTCTGGTGTGTAAACCCAGCTCACCTTGTATGAGAATGCGCACATCCCGACTGCGGAGGTTGATGTCATTGGCAACCTCACACCTGTAAACTCCAGAGTCATTCCGCTGGAGGGGACGCAGGAAGAGCAAAGTGCTGTTCATTATTTCCACCCCTTCTGGCATTTCACTGTCTAATCTAGGATACACAAGAGACACAAACACACTTAAGCACTAGAGAAAACCTGGAAGCGCAAGTGTATTATGTAAAATGTATAACAAATAATTACTTCAATTGGCAACTTACGGAGAGTTATGAATAAGTAATAAGTAAAACTTGTGCCTAAATTGTTTCTGCATCTACTTATGAAATTGCACAACAAATCTTTACCGATGTAGATGTATTTCATTCTTTTTTTCCCCACAACACATAGTGGGAGATGCAGACTTCTCCATAATTAAAACATGCATGTACTATTTGTTACTTGTGGCACAGGTAAGTTGATAACTTTAGAAATTTAATGGTAATTTTTAGTTCATGTTTATATTTGACTGATGGTGATTGTGTAGAGTTTTCAACCAGGGGCTTGTTCATCTTATTAAAGGATATTTTGAACTTTTGCTAGTCATACCATTTGTTTCAACATGGAAAAAAAGAGAAGGTCTGTCAGACATTGATACACACCTGATCCATCTGAAGTGATGAGCTGGAGGATTTGCATTGGCTTTACAAGTCATTTGAACATTTTCTCGTCCAATGTACCAGTCTCCATCGTACCCAACAACAGATATATCAGGAGCAACTACAGAGAGAAGAAAAATAAGCTATAAAGATCACTATAATAATGCAGAAAACTAACATAAGGCTCCACAAAATTGTGCCACGTTACCAGAATATACCATCACAATCTCATAACCTCTTGTGGTAGTTCAAATAATATTTCTGCTATGATGCATTACTGATAATCCTGTTGTAACTGTTGCCCATTAGCAAACACAGGGAAGTGGATTGTTTGTCTAGTCTATGTGCAACTCTGGAGTCTGCGGCTGGTAATAGCCTAGAGACATGAGCCTGCTTTTATGCTCTACAGTCACATAAATGTTTGTGCAAAAAGGACTATTGGTGGAATGGATGGAAAACGTACTGTGTTGTGTTCCAACCTTCCAGATCATTCCTCAACAGCATTTGCTTCACTTAACCGCCGCCAACTTCGTCTTAATATCCCACTAATAATTTAAATAATGACGCAATATGAATAAAATGCCTCATGTAACCAACTCAGTCGCTAGAGTCTGAACCTTTTTGGCATCACATGAAGGAATTTCCATCCAATTTAGAGAGTGGTGTGTATATATGATCATCTGTTTAACAGGAAAATATTAGCCATTTAACACTTAATATGTTCTCTCTGTGCATATTAGCTATATGTTGGAGTGCAATAAAGTGGCAAGAGGTTTCTGGGAGACCCAGAAACAATGCAGTAAAAAACAAAAACAAAAAACCTGGTCTCAGGTTGATAAAATCCTTTAACCTAACAGGATGAGTACTGCTGAATACTACAATGGTAAAAAAAAAAGCCTAAAATAAGTTGTTCAAAGGAATGAAGAAAGTCAAAATTCATTGCATCACTTTACCTAGCATTCATGTAAATAGTTACGTAATATTGCCCATTTACTGCCTGGTTTTGTCTTTTTTTTTTCTTTATCACTGTGCCACATACAGAGCACAAAAACACATGTATACTGTATATATGTGTCACACAACAAGAAGCCAGACACGAGTTAAATGCAAACATGGAATGTGACTTCAGTGTAACACTTCAGGGGCACAACATGTACTAAGAAATACAAAACAGTAATAGACTGAACAAACTTCAACAATACCAACACTACGAGACACCCACACTGCACATTGAGCTGGTAGGGGATCCTGAAGTCATTCTGCAGAGCCGGGTGACGCACAACACAGGTAAGTGTGTGTCCCTGGACGTGGCGTGTCGGCTGCCACAGGTAACGCACTTGAGTACTGGTGGTGCCGTTGGCTTCATCGAATAGCTGAACTTCTGACTGGCCAAAAAGGTTGGACTCCCAGGACACCTCTGCAGGAGGACGGGCCCGCTCTGCAATGCACGTGGCCACCACAGTTTCATTCCCACCATCGATCAGGGGAGTTGAACCTGCAGACACGTAGATCTTGGGCTCCACTTTATTTTGGAAAATGAACAAAAGAAAACGACTGTCTTAGAAATTACAATTCATACAACAAATGCCGGGTTTCCTTTCATACACTTTCCTGCATGTTTATACCATTCCATTGTAACCCATCAGTGTGTCTAGCTGCCACTTTCCCTCTTCTCTTTTTTCTCCAATCTATCAATATGCAACATACCACTGACAATCTGGTAATTAAAATATGTTAAATAAACAATTTAAATATGTTTAACCCAAATCCTTGTGTAAAGTAACAATAAAATGAGCCTGACATGTTGCATGTAAAATTGCACCCACAGCTGTAGGTATATAATCTATTAATACTTACCGAGTACACTGACAGTAGTGGAGGCCTGAGTGTTTCCCAGAGGAAATGTAGCAACCTTACAGGTATAGACCCCAACATCCGCAAAGCCCACGTTTTCAAGTACGATAGTTGCATCATGGGAGGAGGGTGAGCGAAAATACAAGCGATGGCCAAACTCTGGAGGGATTGAGATGCCAAACCTGGGGTTGTAGACGGCCACTGTGACAGAGCCTGAAGGCAGACGACGCTCCCACGAACTCTGAGTAAGAGTGAGGTTTGTGCCCACCTCCACCTTGCACTCCAGTGTCATATTCTTCCCCAGTACAGCACTCACCCGCTGAGGCACGACTACCTGACTGCTCCATACACCTGCCAAAGAAAACACAAAAACATTGTTTAACTGAAACTTACATTTATTTGACAAAGGCTTTGTTCATAAATTGGCCAGCAGAGGAATCATGCACACCGGGATTCTGTATGAGAACGGGGATCAGAGATTTTCAAGTCACTTCTGTGTGCTGCTATGATGACTGAAACTTTAACATACTTACCATTATGCTAGTGAAGTGTCAGCTCATAAGATTTATCCATCTCATCCATAAGTATGACAGAATGCTATAACAAGTTATGACAAACAGCCAGAGGACTAAAACAAAACCTAACTGTAGCAACTAGACATTTATCTTACACAGTAAACTATCTAAGTCTCTCAAATTTATAGAACTACTTTCATTCACACAAGCTGCATTGGACTAGAAAAAGCAGAGTGCTATGTGTGACCATACTGGATGTACCTCTGGTTCTATGAGTAGGCTACAAGTGTTAAATATGGGAAGAAACGAATAGCACAGGGAAAACAGGTGTGTGACTATGGGTGTATGACATAATTATCAAGATATCTGACATAAAAAACAACATAACTACATAAATTAGAATAACAGTGATAATAAATAGCTTGAATAGGTGTAACATCATTGTAGAATAGGTACAGATGATTTGGCTTTATTAATCTAGACCAGTGGTTCCCAACCTTCTTTGGCTTATGACCCCACTTTAACATCACAAATTTCTGGCATCTCCAGACATTCAAATTGGAGACTTTTTTTGTGCTCAAATTCATTTATTTTTGATCATGTAATAGTTTGCGATAATATGTTGTAGATGACATTTAGGTTCTATAATGTATATTATTATGGACGGAGGCAGAAAAGCCAGGTGTAGATTACTGCACAATGTGAGAATTTTATTGTCCTTGGTCAGGATATGTACAGTCAGTCCAGCTTCTATTTACAAGGAGACAATTAATACTGAACAAACAATAACTTAAACT
>JAPTYQ010000007.1:15689147-15721949 GCA_029814465.1 Ostorhinchus cyanosoma
TCAGATCGACTTATTTGTCAATAAAGTTGAAGTCGAGTCGACTAGTCGTATGATGTCGACATCACACTGACAGTGGAGGAACACCACAGACACACAACTGTTCAACAATGAGCAACTTGTACTAACGTTCACTGGAACATTAACAATGTACAGTAAAGCACAGGATAAAAAACATGAAAGACACAAGCATCAACAGTCCTACTCAGACATTTAATCAAACTACACATAGGCTACAACCTTGAATTTTCTTTTAAATTTAAGTGAACAACATAAAGTGGGAAAATGTTCAGGCAGCGGCAGCCAAGACACACAGCATGTTAGAGAAAAGAGTGTGTTGTCTTCATGAAATAAATGGACTAATCCAAACACACTGCCTGTCCAAATTATTATTCAATTTTGGTCACACTTGCATGGTTCACAGAACATTACTTAATGTTTTGTGTAGTAATCCTACTCTGAGTACTACTACTTCATTCGGTCTTGGCCTTGTGCTAGTGTTGCGCGGATTGTTGTTTTTTTTTTTAACCCGCTTTTGTGGAATTATTTGACCCACCCCGTAAAATATGTGACATTTTTTGGACCAGCACCAACCCGACCTGGGTCCGCTGATCCGCACATCACTACCTTGCGCTCCATGTTTTCATATAGAAAGATGAAAGTATCGACATGCACTGAATGAAGGCTTGTGTACTGTCGGCTGATGGAAGGGAGAGAGAATAACACACGACTAGTCGACTCCTTCAAAGTAACGTCAACTTGTGCCACAGTCGTTGACGCATTGACAAACCGACTTTTCAGTTAATGCCCTAGTGGGGGACACTAAATATTATAAGTTAATTAAACTTTATAAAATAAATATATCAACTTAGTGATCCAGTCCATATTCAAGACCTGCCAAAATCACACATTTTAAGTCATAATGTTCTGTTTTTTGGTTTTTAATTTTTTCTCATTTTTAATTGAACTAATTTTCTTCAGGTTACAAAGGCAAGAAATATACACAAATTTGTTGGTTTCTATGGACATTGTTTAAAATCAATGTAATTATTTTGATAACTCAAGAGGATATTTCATCTAATGAACACATGTCTCCATTACACCATGCAAGAACTTTTGCTGTAGTCATCTTCAGGGATCAGAACTGACATATGAATGGTCCACCTACTCGTGATGTCGTACACTACAACAGCAGCAGCAGAGTCTCGGATATAACTTGGGATGAGGCTTCGAAAACGCTCCTGTCCTGCCGTGTCCCACAACTGCAACCTGATCTATGGGACGGGAAGGGGATGGGAGGAGAAACAATAGAAGAGAAACAAGGAAAAAAAAACAAAAACAGAAGGGATGAAAATAAAACAAGAAGAACCGAGGTCAGAAATGAGGTAAGTTATGGTGACAGAAAAAAAGTAAATTGAAAGCAAATGAAACAAAGTCCAGTGAATGGAAGAAGACAGGAGAGAAAGCGAGAGGATGGACAGAGTGAAGAAGAGCATGCAGGTAGTGAGGGACCACCAGAGAGAGCAAGCTGTCTGGGCCTGGGGGGAAAGAAATAAACAATCACCCTTCACTTGTCATCAACCCTCCTCTCTTGATCAAGTAAAGTGTTAAATTTCAGAGATGATGAGAATAGAGATGAATTAGATGGAGGGGAAGGAAGGAGAGGAAGAAAACTTGTGTTGAGGGAAAAAACAAACAGAGAAAGGGAGGAGGCTCCATAGGCTACGCCCACCAGCTCAAAGGCAGCATGTGCATGTTAGAATATTAAATCTTTAAAGAGGAAAATAAAGTCAACAAGCAAATGCATCATCATGACATCATTTGAAAGTGAAAAAAGGTACAAGAGAATTTCCCCGATCTACACAAAACACATTAGCTAATATTTGTAAGGAGCAAAAAAAAAGATGGAACTTACTGTTCTGTCTTCAAGATACATGGTTTTTGATAGGAAATCTATTCCTATTGTAGCCTGAAAGTGGGAAACAAACAGTTAAATAATTGATAACACTTTCCTGATAGAGCTAAATAAACTTTATGAAGAGGATTACAATTTTATAGGTGTTAGTCTTACTTGGTAAGTGTTGTCAAAGCTGTCATACATGAACCTGGTGATCAGCGAAGTCTTTCCCACTGAAAAACAACAGGGAAATTAATTCAGTGTTCAATAAACAGAGAAATAAACACAGATTTCTTGTTCTCAGTTTACACCCTTATTACCACTCTTCCGCCTCTGCTTGACCTTCAACTTCTCTGTCAGTGTGAAATTTGATTTAAGTAACACAAAAATGACTATTGATGCACAGTGACAAGCACAGAGTTTTACACAGTCCATGAGCCGCAAGTTAAGAGGCCACAGCAGATTCATGATGACAGCAGGCGTCAGGCAACTACTTCACAACCTTTCTAAATTTAAGGCATTTAAAGAAGAATACTAAGAGATAAGAAGACAATTCTTAGGTCAACTTAATATTACACATCTGTCCCAATATAAGGTAGAGGCACAGCGATGGAGTGGTCAGCACTGTTGCAACACAGTAAGAAGGACCTGGGCTAGATTCCAGTGCCTTTCTGTGTGGGGTCTGCATACGTTCTATCTGAATACTCTGGCTTCCTCCCACCAGCTGAAGACTGAATCTAGAACAACTGTAGGTGTGAATGTGAGAGTGAATGGTTGTTCCTCTACATATGTCAGCTGTATAATGAACCTGTTGGTAGCCTGGATAGGCTCCGGCACCCCTATGACTGTCTCAAGCATTAAGCGGTTCGGAAATAAATAGATGAATGAACAACATAAGGTAAATTTCCTTTAAATATTTTTCAAATTTATCAAGTCCTTTACCAGTCTGTCTACATGTCTAAACCCATTTATAATCCACTAACAACTTAAAAATAGAAGAGTTTGAACTTTGTCTTCCATCAATATTAAAACATTAGTAAAGAGAACGATACGATAAGCCTCCTGATGGTGCCTGCTGGCTGAACACTTTAGATGAGCTCGAGTTACATTATCAGTTACACTGTGTTTCAAATGATGATGACTTGGCCAAAGACAACACTACTGTTTACAAAGCAACAAAGAACCACAGCCTATCACTGAGGCAAACAAACACAAAGCCTGTCCACCTTCTATCCAAGAAACAGGAGAAATACATTATTTGACACAAAGACTGCATAACAATGATGACTGGCAAAAGAAAAAAATAGTACGACACAATATTATCTGCTTTTTAAACTTAAGGCAGTATTTTTCTAAACAGTGCCTGCTGTACCCAAATCTTAAATTTGATGTAAAGTAAGTAATGATATTGTATTGGTAATTGGTGTCTCATCTAACATGATTGAATATGTAGCTTAACTAAAATAGATTTGTTATCCTACTAGATCAAAGTATCCGGATTTCTGCTTGTGCTACCAATTTTGTTGCTGCAAAGCAATTATCATGTCAACCTTTAAACCTATAGCAAAATATTTTCTAATGAAATATTGGATGGATGTACATTAAATGCAGGAATATCGTGCATGTAGCTGTATATTTTCATATAGCGCTAGTGGACTTCTAGGTACTTTTTTTTGTTTACATTTTTCCATCTATTTGTGCAGCTGTGTGTTTTGTTTGGCAGGAAAGTATGTGAGAGCAAACTATTCTGATCAGTTGTATTATTGATGGAAACAACTGAGGGAATGTATGTTGAATTCTTTATATACATTACATTTTCAAACAAAGAATCAGTCCTTCTCTTTGCATTTCAATTTGATAACAGTTTGTTTAAATAAAACCACTTAGTAGAGCTCACATATGGTTTTGAAAACTGTAGTTCATATAAAAACATCAATGTATATACTGTGTATTGATATTCAAACTAAAAATACAAAGACGAGATTTGTCATCTCAACAAACATTCCAATACTATGGGAAAGCTCTTACAGCCAAGAGAATGAACAAACTCCACACTGACCCATGTTACATTCCATATGCCCTCTTTACCTTTACAAGCAAACCAGATGTTACGGTTAGAAGAAAAGGGAGGAAAATGACCAGGAAGAGTAAAGGAATGCTGGTCAGCAGGTTCAATAATTCAAATGCATTAGAATGCTCTTCTACACAGAAACACCTCAAGGATAGACAATGTGATGTGGGTGTGAGATCACTGCAGTATTTACAGTGGACTTTAGCCGGGGATGACAACATTCCTAGGATCACAGTATCAAATTCCATGTCATCTTTGTACCAATTTTGCCACGACAATTCTGTTTCAGAGGTGACTAGGGTCAAAGACGAGACGTAGGGGTGATTCAAGTTCAATATTTCAATTCAACGATCCTAAATAATAACTGGTTTAGTTCATAATTGACACTTGTGTGATTTATTCCTGCCACCGCCTAGGATGATACACACAGTTAGCTGTGCAGCTGGCTAACAAGCGAAAAATTCACTATTTAATGCAAATGAAATATTGTGAAAGACAGCAAGTGGGATTTAGGCGAGGCCAACGTAAATAAGCATTTTGTAACAAGAATCACCGTGTCGCAATGCCATCACTGTGCCAAGTTTTACGTTACAGCTAATGTTAGCAAGCTAACTAGATAACGATAATCACCCAAACCAAAAGCCTTAAAATCCATGTCAGAGTCATATCACACAGTGTACAATTCACCATCGCTTTCAAATCAGTTATATTTAACATTATTCTTACCACTCTGCTCCCCCAGGAAGACCAGTTTAAATTTTCTTAAAGGGTTTCCGAAGTCTCCGGCCGCAGACATGACTGTATGAAACAAGCCCTGACGTTACTTTTCGTGATGTCCCAGCTAGCCAGCTAACGCTAGCTAACCAGCTGTTGTCAGATATCAAAGACTCGATATTGGTTGGGTTTCACAAGTTTCCCAACCCTCTAATCCGACGACCTAGCGATAGTTCCGGTTGTGCAATCACCCCCTTATGTCTCCAAACACTTTTGGACAACTCACTAACCACTGCTGCCAAGTTAGCATTACTATCACTGCACTGACATGACACCACTTAGCCTCCCAGAGCCTCTCTTCTTCGACGGACATAAAGATAGTAGCGTTTGTTTGGTGTGATGCCATGCTGCCCTCTACTGGATATAAAAACAACAAAACCGACCAAAACGTGGAGGGAAAACTGCCGAATGAATTTGAAACGAAGAAATAAATATCGAATAATAAATCCTTATTTAGATACCCTAAAAGATGGTGTAAAAAATATTAATCAAAACGCTAGACAAGTAGTATGTGGCACTTTCATTATATGTCCACAAGAGGGCAAACTGACCCCACTGCCAGTGTTTGACCCACGGAGCAGCCTCTAATTAACTTGTCACAGCAAGTTATGAGTAATTAATGTATTTATGCATGCTGTTTATTTATTTATTTATTTTCTTTTTATTTAATTAGAAAAAACCACTGGGATTAAGGAATTTCTTTTGTTCAAGATTGTAGGTTTTGCAGCCATACTGTCTAATAATAATAATAATAATAATAATAATAATAATAATAATAATAATAATAATAATAATAGATGTACTTTATAACATTGGTCAAAACCCATCATTGTCACCATATAGGGGCAAATGAATCAGACGAAACTGCATATTTACCTAAAAGGATATATAAGACCAACAAGTTTGAGGTCATTTTGGAATTAGAGTGGCAAACTTAAAACACTCTTTGCTAAAGCATTTTTTTTTTCTGACAAATGTAGCATTGAACATACAAAGAAAAAAATGGTTGATACCGAACACATGATAACTCTAATGAGCAGAAGTAATAATTTGGGTCACTGGATGGTACTGGTGTTGTCGGGATGATTCGTATCTTTGGCAATACTACTTTGAGACATCATTGTGCACATTTACAGTTCTGTAATCAATAGAGTATACTGTGGTAATTTCAATTTTTGCTGGCAACCTGTCAAAACCACGACGGCTTGCATTGATTAGCTTAGCGAACAGAATTAATAGTTGAACACTATGTAGGTGTTAAAGTGGAAGTTTGACTTGTTTATTATGTCAAGCACCGATAAACTGGAGTCATGCTTTAATGTGTACAACAACAACAGTAACTCATTAGTTGGTGCAATACCCTCAGATCATTAACCAGTTGGAAAAAGGCCAAATCTCCTACTGCAGCCACTTGGTGTGACTCACTGGTGTGGCTCCAGCTGTATATGTGCATTGAATGTGACTAGATGTGGCCATACCTGTGGGAGTGGACACTGTGTTGGTTCATAGTTACTGCAAATGACTGCTGGTATGACAGAAGTTACATTCACTATTATAGTAAATGTGTCCAGAAACAGCACATAGGAACCTCCTGCAGGTGTCTGAAACTGGTACCTCAGTCTGTCGTGGCAGATGTGTTCGAGATTCACAGCAGCTGCATTACCTGTGATAGCACTAGCCTATTATACATTTACACCAAGCCATCAGAGTCCAATGAATAGTAACATTAACTACAAGAACACAAACGTGGTATTAAGGTTACATGAGTGAAGGTTTCTTAAGGGTTTGTCTTATTTTGACTGTCAGGTACAGGGTGAGTTTCAAAACCTAACTTTTTTTTTGATGTAGACACATTTCAATTACAAGGGTAATAAACTGACAGATATGGGTTTAATATATTAAATCTATATTTCTGTATTTCTGCTGTTCTCCTTATATCCTACAGAATAACATTTAAAATGTGTTTGATTTCTGCATATTCTATGAGTAGCAATAACTAACTAAATAAATAAATAAATAAATAAATAAATAAAGGGAGAATCCTTTATCATTATCACTATTGCTGTACATTATAAACCTATCAACTGATATAGTTCAACAATGCTTCAGAAGCATTTGTTCTTTCTGTCACCTTCCATCTCGACAAAACAAAAAGTTTCACGTGAGTAATAATAAAATAACTCTTGGTTTGATGTGATGTACTGTGAACTGAAATAAAAGGCTCTTTTGAGGTCCTCGCAAAGCTTGGATCTGCTTTGTGTACCTGCATTCATTTGAATTCTAAAGCTCAACAATAATTATAGGCACATTTATAAGTAATCACATTTGATTTCCATATTTTATCCTGCACCTTTGTTGTGAGGGTGATATTATCCTTATATAACTCCTATAAAAATTTCAGGAGCTTAAATATTGATTATCACTGTGAGCTACAGTACACAGGATGGAAGCATATTTACACAGACAAACACTGTGAGATTAAACATGTAAAATGTGTATGTTAAAATATTTGACAGAATGAGTCTGATTTCAATGCTTACTTTTGCTATAAATATACAAAGTATGCACTGATAAAAATTTGGCTTATATTGTTGTATTTGGTGATGTATATAAGGTGCTGCATTATGAGTGTGTGACTACAGTATGTGTTTTAGCATGCTTGAGCTGGCTCTTCTAGGTCATTGAAGACACACCTGCGCCTCCCTTTAACTCATCTCGAAGCGTCGGCCGGCTGATGCCAGCGCTTCGCCTGCTCTGTTTACAACACAAGCTTCGCCAAACTACAGCTATGGCACTCCACTCCAGTCCTCGCCTCCACTCCCTGCTCTGCTCAACAACACTCCTACGCCATATGTCCTTGATAAGGGAAAGACCCCCAAGTCCCCCACTGAAGATGCTGAACCAACAAAATCCGCTTTGACTCACTCTATCTCTCCCACTCAGTCCTTCTCCATCTGCATGCACATATGCAATGAGACAGACAGATTGCTAATGCACTGTAGAGTTGTTCTGTAAGGCCTGTGATTGTAAATCTTCTTTGCCAGGGTATATGTGATTTTTTTTTTTTTTTTTATGGAGCAGCACAGGATTTAAGGACGTTAAGGTGGTATTAACATCACAAAAGACTCCCAAAGGCTTGCATCTTATTCTGAAGCAAATAAACTGTCAAACATAAAAGCATGTCCTCCAAAATCAAAGCGGCGTAACTAAAAGGAAGTGTACCGCATATGAATTGAACTTGTCACCTCAAGCCATGACTTCATTCTTGTGTGCTGGTCTTATGTCATGCAATGGCATCATTTACTTCTGCAAAACTTGACTCAATCATCTAGATGGGAATGCCTTGCGATGACTCACACTGAAGTGCCTTTTTTTCCCACTGTCATTTTCTTCTTCTTTTCTTTCTTCACGTGTTTTGACTTTCACATGTTAATTCTATGCATGTGTGTGAGCATTTAAAAGACCTATAATGAAAGACACACCATACATCTGTCACTTATCCGAGTGGGTAATGGAGGGAGTCCATCCCATTTCCACACTACCTTAATATAAAACTAATGAATGCAGCTTTCAATGTCACAGCAAAGTACAATACAGAGCTCATCTCTCCTGAGAGAGAGAGAGAGAGAGAGAGGGGGGCTTTAATGGAGGGGGAAAAGGACAGAATGAAGAGCAGAAAGAGGGGATAAGGAGAGGAAACACAAAAAGAGGGATGAGGGTTGGGTCACGGTAAAATAGGTGTGCTGTCATCCTCGAAACAGTAAGATGGAGAAAAGGAGGATATATAGATGGGGGATGGGGTGGAGCAGAGCCACATTTTTCCTGTTATCCCTTTCCTGGAAGCATGGGATGGATGATGTTTAACAGAGAGTGAGAAAGGGGAGGTAGAAAGAGTGTGGGAAACACCTCAGAGCTTCCAGACTGTAGAACAAAGGATTGCAGTGGAGGAGAGAAGGCAGAGTTAGAGCTCAACATCAGGCAGGGACAGACACAGCAGTACGGTGGGAGGCATTCTTGCAAGCATAAGTGAAGCATCGAGCAGGGTAGCAATCCAAGCACATTTACCAGAGGAGGGAGGGAGGGAGGGAAGGAGGAGAGAGCAGATCTGTGAGAGGAGGAGGGGGGTGTTGCATGCTCGCAGAGTGTGACAGAGATAGAGCGATTCCATGAGCAAGAAAGAGACACAGAGACAGAGAGAGAGAACACTAAGCAGAGATGGGGACCGAACGCTGAGATAAAGGTAGTTGGCAAGACTGAGCTCAGCGCACAAACGTGAGGAAAGGAGAAAGAGAGGAAGAGAGGGGAGGTTGAAGGAGAGCAGGAGGAGGGGGAGAGAGGGATGCAAGATGATGGAGCCCAGAAATAGGCTTCAGAGGACAGCTTTTTATCCCAGCTCTCTGCGGCAGACATGACTCTGGGCATCGGACTGTGCTGAAATTAGCCAGGGGGACAACACAGGACAGCAGGTCTGCAGCGCTGCACTGCCTTGATTCAGCCTCACTGGATGCAGCAAGGCAGCTGATTTATTACTGAGGGGCTGGGTGGCAGCGTGTTTGTGTGTGGCTATGAGTGTGTGTGTATGTGTGTGTATGCAGGTTTTTATGGTCCTTGCAGCGCTCAGAGCTGTGGGAGCGACCATTCCTCCAGTCGTAAAATGACATTCAGCAGGCAGCAGCTTTGTGTGCTGGTGTGGATCTGCAGTCCTCAGTAGGAAGCTGGAGAGTAGGATTTGGAGCTGTCATCATCGAGAGCAAGTGTGAGAGTGTGTGTTTATGGTGCTGTCCGCTGAGGTGAGCGAGGGGGATCAGCCATATGTGGTGTGTGTGTGTTTAGGTTGGAGTGGCAAGGGTGCAGCAAAGGCAGAGATCCTACACAATGCAAGGACAAGCAAAGAGCAGCACTGATGGCAGGGAGTGCAGCTGAAGTACAAGGAGTGCCCTGGGGGTAGGGTGGAGGACGAAGAGGAGGACGAGGCAGAGGAGAAGGAGAAAAGAGCAAGGAGAGACGAGGGGAAAAGAGAGGGTGATCATGGCTGTCATATGCTGAGCTATAGCATATGCTGTAGCGTAGAATAGAGTGGTGCGGCAGGGGGAGGATAAGCATCACTGCACAGGGGAGGGGGAGAAGGGGGGAGAAAGAGGGAGAAAGAGGGAGAGAGGCAATCAGCTCAGCACCTCTCCTCCACCAGGAAGAACAGAACAGCAGGACGGGCCGAGGAGAACACTCCAAAAAGGAGAGGCCAGGTCTACGGTGTAGAGGTCAAAAAGGGAGCTGCCGGTGTGGGACGGGGGGTCGGGTGTACCCCTGCTGACGACCAGGAGGAGAGTGCAGGCTGGTCCTGGTGAAAGCCGAAGGAGCCCGCCGCTGTCCGGTACCGGACAAGTCCTGTTTCTTCTGACAGCGGTGCCACTTCTCCTTCATCATGGGAGAATGGACCATTTTGGAGAGGCTGCTCGAGGCGGCTGTCCAGCAGCACTCTACCATGATTGGGAGGTAAGACACTCATTAAATCAGGTGTTTTAGTTTCCAGTTTTGTGTCTGTTTTTCAGTGCTGTGTGTTTCTTCTGCAAACTGTGTTTTGTATTAATTACTTGATGACATCCCTACAGAAAACCCTCCTCCTCAGGCTTGTCCCAGTGCTCTCCTCTGTTCTACAGTCCCCCACAGTCCTTTCCTCCTCCCTCCCCACATGATTAGTTAAGGGATAAACTAATTGCACATAATCAATAGTGCGGCTTTACTGGGAATTATGGTTAATTCACCGAGGTTCCTGCGTTGAAGCTACCTAATAGCCCAGCTATTGATAGATCACACTTTATGCTGTTGGCCACAGACCAATAGGACAGAAGGAAGCGAGGGGAGTGGGAGAGGAGAAAAACAGAGGTGCAGAAGATGAAGGGATGGCGAGTTTGCAGGTGTGGAAGGTAGAATCAAAGGTAGAGGAAATGGCTCTGAACTCTGTGTGAACTTAAGAGGGAAGAACAAAAGATAGGACATCCATTATTTTTTTTTATGAGTGAATGCCTATTTGCATCAGAAGTAAAGCCTGATTAGATTTTTTTTCTCATGTTTTGTGAAAGGCAAACAGTTTGTGGCGGAGGGTTGAACAGATGAGCTTTTAGTTTGATTAGCAGTGGAGACATGCCATGGAGACATGCTGTAATATCTGTGGGAAAAATGTGCACCACATCATCTCTGTGTGATTAATTGAATGCAAAAGTGAAATTTTCCACCCATTTAACACAATCCAAATGCCATGCTGGGACGCTCACGTGGAAATGTGAAGAGTCAAAGTGGTCTGACCTCTGAAACCTTTATGAATTTGTGACTCAGAAATACTTTTCAGAAGGTAAAGTAAAACCATAGGGAGTTGGAATCTGATTGCACCATTGTTCTCATTAACCTAGAACGCAGGTTGTCTGGACAAGGACACAGTCTAACCTTCCCTCTTCTCGAGTCGTTTTATACGAGTGTGTGTGATTGTGTGTCAATGTGACAATTGGCTCATTTTTTTCTTTTTAAAGACTACATAATATGTACAGAAGCATTATCCTACAAAGACAGGGAAACTCTATGCTATAATTTATTCCAGTTCAGGTCAGTTCTAATCCAACAGGCCTCGTGTCAAATCACAACAAAATAATCTCACACCGCAAGACCTTACAATGTAGATAAAATATGTTTATTTTTACAGCACTGGAGTGACAGAGATGATGTGAGCTGCATTATACTAGGATTTTGTAAAATTGAAAAGGGATCTGAAACAATGGGCAATGGAGATTTTCCTTCCAAACAAACACTACACCAAGTCATTTCATTGAGTTCATCCTATTTGGTTGAAAGTGCATCAACCCATGAAATCACCTGGTCTAGTCCTTAAATGGAATGAAAACCTGCATACAGTGGAGCATGTGTATTTGATTTAAAGATGCATTAAGCAATATTTTTGAACATTGGATGATGTGACTCCCTCCAGTTAAGGTTTTGATAGTGTTGCCAATATCACTGAGAACATCCCACTTTGCAGCTTTATACACAGCTTTCAGCCAATTTCAGTGCATTGTTCTGGTTCCTTGGTGCGGAAATACCAAAACAATGCTGACTTGTATGAAAATCATGGGCAGGCGCTCCGAGAGCAAGAGTTAAAACATGCTAACTCGTCGTCAACTGCCCATAGTAAAATGGCAAAGAGCTGACGTAACAGGAGAAGAAACATGTAGCAAACCAAAGAAAGCCAGAGATTTTACTCACGAGCTGGAAGATCAATCGAAGGCTAAAACGGCAGTGAATATCGGAATTACATTCAACAGGTGGCCAGAAAAAGGAGACCAAAGGGATGTCCGTGTTGCTCTGTTTCTGCTGGATATGTAAGTAGGCAACTGTTTGCTAACCTGTTAGCCATAACAAACTGATAAGCTAATTGCTAACTGTTGTGAGTTTGTTGTGGAGTCTTTCCGCCCGCTAGTGGTCAAAAATTACTTAATGCAGCTTTAAAATCCAGTCCTGGCAGCTGAATCGGTAAAACCCTGTGAGCACAGGGAACAAAGAATGCTGGAAATTAATCTTTGGATGATTCAATGACCGTAAGCCACCTCCAACTTTTCAGAGGCACAGAAGCAACTCTCAATTTGTCTGCTACCTCTTTCAAAAGTCATAATGTACACTATGTTGATGTAATGGCATTGGCATGTACTTCTGAGCTATTTGTTGATCATGCACTTCACTGGCTGAACATTTAATAGTGCTCCCTGAATACACAAAATATATAAACTAGAATGAAAAATGTCTTGAGGTTGACTTTAGCATGAATCTGTATAAAATAGCCAGTGTTTTGATCCTGTTACAGTAGAGTCCACTAGGTTAACAGTAAAAGTTATATGTGAAAAGATGAGCTAAATTGTAAAAACTGGACTAAACATCCCTCCAGAGAAAAAATAGTTTGGATGATGTCCATGGGATGTCAGCTACGTGTTACTGTGCTGAATACAGTGAATTGTTCTGTAAATGATCCCTATGTGTTTTGGCTTCCCTCAGACTGTGTTTGTCCTACAAGGCTCTGTAGTTGACCCTAGGGTATTAGCTGTAACATTAGCTGCTTCCCAATGAGATTCCCTCCATCTATTCTGCTTGTCTACGTTATGTGAGCCAAGAAACATTGTCTGACTTTATGTACACACTATGTAAGATATTTTGTGAGTATTGTATGCTGTAAATCCCCTGTATTTAACCCCTCTAAGCAGTTCACAATTTGTCCCAGTTCAGTAATTTGTTTGCAGGACATCTAAAAACTGTACTGTAGATCTTATGCAGTTTGGTGCACAGAAAGGCCTTGGATTAGGTTGTAGAAATTTATGGAGTGGTGGTTTGGATTGTTGTGTTTTACCGTTAGCTAGTTATGCACTCTTAGACATTAGATATTTATAGAGATTTTATTAATAACACAAGAACTAATTGAGACGAAGACTTGAGTCCTAATCCAAAGCATGTGTCTGCATGGTCAGGAAATCGACGACAATTAACATTTAAATGATCAGACTGTTTTTGGATGTACCAGCAAGTTGGAGAATTGTTCACCATTGGCATAGTTTTGTGCCTCCTAGATTGTTAAGAAGCATCTCCACACTAAATTGTGAATGGAGTCCAAAACTTTTGCACTGACCTCTATGGGTTGAAAGGTTCAAGTCTGTTGCACCACTGACCACACCCAACTCTACTGTTGGGTGTGGTCAGATATGGTCTGTTGCACTTGTGAACACAACTAACTGTGATGTAGGGCTGCACTGTTGTGCATTGTGAAGTCCTGCACTTCACAGAGCATGCACCAACTGCTAGATGGCATCACATGTAGGATGTTCAGCCTGTGTGTAGTTTTTTTTTTTTTTTTCCCAAGAGTTTGCATGTGTGTACTTGCAGTTCAAAGGATGCAGTTCCAAAGTAAACTACAGTGATGTCTCCCTATGGCTGAAAAGTCTCCCCTGCATCAAAACTTTGGAACATGGTTGCATGTCAGTCATCTGTTTGAGTGCCAACCCTCTCTGTTGTAACACCAGGATGTAGTTCTTCAATGATAGACTGTTAGAAAGCACTGTTGGATGTCTAGACTGTCTAACCCAGCTACAATTAAGCTCCCTCTTAATTGTAGGTTTTAAGCTAACCTATGCCCTGGCATAGGGTAGATAATTAACTCAGACATACATAACAATGTTAAAAATAGAGTGGGGACCCATGCTATACCCTGGCATAGGTTAGCTTAATTATGGTCTTTGAAAGAGAGACAATTGAGAGTTGCTTCTGTGCCTTTGACTAACCACAGGTGGCTTACCTACTATGACTCATTTAAAAATTAATGTTCTGTATTGTGATTGTATGAAAACGCCTGACTTTTACCTAAGCAATGTTCAGTGTGTGCATGGATAACCAATGACTGTACTCATGACTATACAGTGAAAGAAATCATTAAGGCTGCATTAACCCCATTCTGGAGCCTACACACATTTTACTACACTTAGTCCTCGGTATAACCTCAGGGCTGTCATCTTACCAACAGTGAAGTATGGCCTCTGAAGTGTTGCAGTGTAGCCCACACATTGTACAAACTAATGGAATTAACAGTTTCAGCTCTAGATGGAAGTACAGAGGTACAGTAACCTGCCCACAGGTCACATTTCACTGAATATCATTATTAGATTTAGAAAAAATGGGTTTAGTCCAATTAACTTTGGTAAACCAACTCAAATGAAGTTGGACAAAGTAAATGTGTTAGTCTGTGGTGTTTCTTCTCAACATGTCATTACAAAGACAAGCATCAAGACAGCATGTTGTTGTGCAGAAGAAAAATAGCCAGACTTCTATATGCTGGGTGTTAACTGTTAAATTGCGATGCCTATTTGTGTTGGTACACTGATGCTTTATCTGAAAAAAATAACATTAGATCATTTCTATGTTCATGTTCATGGAATCTACTGCATATCCATGATCACAAGCAATACATTTGTGTAATTCATAAAAATGTTGACCGTTCTGTATCTTCTGTTAAACTGTCAGCGCTTTGCTGGTACGTTAGGTCAATAATTTTTTTACATTTTTTTTTCTATCAGCATTACATTTGGAAAATTTGTGGACAATATAAATTGTATCTTTTAAAAAAAGAAATTTTAATTAACTAGAGATTAATCTGAACAGAACTGCAAACAAATGAAAAGCATTTATTGAACTGTGTTAATGTGAGATGTTCCCCTTAAGAGTTTCCACAATTTTGTGAAACAATACCTAGAGTGATTTAAATACATAGAAACATATCCATGCATATTTTCCCTGATTTGTCCTTGTAAAGCATTTTGATGTATATTTTTTATTATACAATGTGGTGCACAGCTGTTTTGCAAACCATAGGTGTGCAGATATATATGTCTTAAAAATGTGTTCTTGCATAAGAGGGTAAGGCCTTGGGGATCCCAAAGAGAAAATTCACCCAATACCAAGCTATGCACCTTCCACAGAAGGAAGAAAGAAAGTGTGTTGATGCATCTTTCTCTACACTGCAATGCTGTAGTGAGGTCAGTGCCAAAGACAAGTAGAGCGAAAAAAGAGGCAGAGATAATGGAGGACTAGAGTGATCTAAGGAAGATAAAATGATAAAGGTTGCCGGATGGAAGGACAGGGAACAGAGGATGTAAACTGGAGAGACAGAACAAAAAGGGTACAAAGGAAGACACAGAGGAAGGAAGAGAAGTTTTCCCTCTGCAGAGGTTCAGTACTGAAAATCTGTGCCAGAGCTGCTGAGGAAACAGTCTGCACACACAAACTCAATATGTGCTTCTCTGCATTGATGAGATTTTTTCCAAAAATATATAATCCTGCTTTTGTGTTTTTTAATTTCCCATTCATCTGTTTATAATGCTGTTCCCATTGCTTCTTAAAACAATGAGGATTACTCAATTTGGGGAGAAATACATGCTATATTCACTGTGTGCGAACACAGCAATGCAGGTTTGGCTGAATAAACAGCACCTTTAATAACAGGTGAACGTTCTCTTTTCTTGAACCAAATAAACTTAACATGAATATTTAACTGCATTGCTTTTGCTTTTCAGTCACACAAACAGTGATATGAGAAATAAGAGAACAAAAACTGTGAAATCATGTGAAAAGAACAGCAGGAAAGGAACATATCATTCATGAGTTTATGACTAAATCATCTCCAGACCATTTGGAATATTACATATTTATTAGTGTATATCGTGCGATTTTTTTTTTTTTTTTTACATCCCTTCCCATTTAACCAGTATAAATACTTCATAAAATGTTAATACGTGTTATGAGGTTCTTTGTTGCAAGCTGCAACTGATGTCAAGTCTTTCATTAAAAATGTATACGCATTTGACCAGCCTTTCAATGTAATGTACCAAGTGGCGAACAGAATCCCTTGGCGTTCTCTGCAGACAATTTAACTGACTTTGACTGAACAGGTCTCAAAGGCTGCATGAAACCAAATTCACCTGCATTGCACTGTTACAGTACAAATTAATACCAAAATGTGCCTCTTAAAATCATATATATTAATGTTCTAAATGTCTCTATTTATTGGTAATTATGTCTGCAACAAAATGGTACAGTTTAGCTCAGGTCTCTAATTTAATCTTAATCATTTCTCACTTCTGCTCCACAGATACTTTATCAAATTTTAAAGGTCATGTAGCTTAGTCTTTTAAGTTGGAACTCATGTGAAGGAGATCATTAAACATTTGCACAGTGAGCCTTGTAAAAAGTTGTGTGTCTGAGACCGAGCTGCAGTGTGCAAACAAGTAAAAAAAAAAACAAAAAGAAAAAGTTAAAAGAAAAAACAAAACATCAGTTTAATGGAAAGGGTTGAAAGCCTTGATAACGCTAAATATATCTACATCTTTGTTGGTTCTAAAAGCAAAATACAGATGTCAGTTTCCTTCTTTGGCCAAGAAGTCTCTCTTAAAATAGTCTCCACTCCTGTATTTTTCATGCACAGATTTGTGTTCTCTTGCCACTTTTTTTTCTAAATAGGTCAGGATATCCAAAGGAAGGAGGTACCCCATTTTGACAAGGGCACCCTACTTCTCCCAAAATACTTGACTTGTTGGAATGCTCTGCTTTCATTTGGGCCATCATCCCACACTAGTAAACGAACATTATTCATCTCATTAATGGTTAGTTTCCAGGATAAAATCTATACAGTCTGGGGAGATTGTGCTGCAAAGGAAAACAGTGGAGGCAATACTTCAGCATGGGACAGATTTAGTAATCCATCATCCTGCGGCGAAGAGCTGCACTCTGTTTCAAACTAAACCATTTTTCTGCACATCTTGGGTTGTCATTAGTTTATTTGTGCAGCAATCCTGGATGTTGAATGATATTGATTATACTGTTCAACGAGCGGATTTAGCCAGTAAAGCTGAGCTCAGCTTTCATTCAGCAGAGGCTATTATTCATTTCAGCAACGCGACAACGATGTGTATATGAGCCTACTGAGCATGTGATATTTCTTCAGACAAAAATGTGCTTTGTTCCTTTGATTTCCCAGATAAAAGTACATACTTTGGATTTTATTTGTCCTTTTTTGATCATTTTTCTATTTACAAAGATGGTTGCACATATATAACACCATAAATGCTGAGTTATTCTGACAAATTGAGATAAATCTGGTGTAAAACTTTGAATAACCCATTGTTAATAGAAAAAAAAGTCATGGTAAATATATATTTAAAAAAGTATGAGAAACTGCATCAAACTGCTGTTAAATTACAATTATATTTTATTTGTATAACTTTCCTGAATTATGCACTTCAAGTCAACTGCATATTAAACTATCCCAGTAGTTCATCGGTGTGTATTTTTTATTACAGTATCTTATCATGATTATAATGCATGACTTCATGTTTCACTGATATAATGAAAGTGCAGTATCCGAGGCAGATCAGCGAGGCATCATTCCTGTATTGTGTGGCTTTGTGTGCTTCAGTTAGTTTTCAGAGCACATGTTGGAGAAGAGAAGAGAAAAGACAGGACGGGTGGTAAAAACATCCTTCTGGTGTAATTCCCTAAAGACGTGATAGAATTAAGGGCTTAGAAATTAGGAGCCAGAAAAACAAGTTCCACCTGCAAGCATCTGTGGCAACCAGGCAGCATTACTTTGGCACAGTTCTGCAGAACTTGTCAGAAAGTTTGCAAAATCCATGAGAAAAGTGTATTAAGACTCTTTTGGTACTGGATGGATTAAGAAATGGTACTCTGAATGAGGTGTTTGTTCAGAAATACAGTTTGTCGGTAATGTCTGTAATGTCTGATGTCTCTTATGGATCATACAGAAAAACTAGAACAAAAGAAAGTCATACAGCATCAATTTATGTGTAGGAATACTATGACTACTTATATACAAGGATTAGAAGTACATGTAGTTTGAAGGAAAATCTCTTAGCGTCACCACTTTGGCATGTCATTGAGGTTAGATACACAAATAACATTATGAATTAAATGACTTTTGGAAAAAATATATCAAATTAATGAATGCATCCAATTCAGTTCAGTTAAATGCCCTGATGTAAATGTGAAGGTTAAACATGCTGCATGTGTTACGCACACAGTATTTATGAGCAGGAAAAATTCAGGGACCTGACCTTCTGTTGAGAGGTTTTTATTCATGAGAAATATATTTTCTTAAATAAAACTACAAATCAAAGGCTGCAAAAGTTTCACCCTTGTGAACTTTAATTTTCTAATTTTATTAGATAAATAAAGCAACGTCATTAACACACAAAATCATACATCATGCATATTTTTAACATGACATGACATTGAGGTTCCCAAGGATGAGGTGCATTGACTTCATATATCTTTCTTTTATTTAGTTCATATTTATTTTGGCAGACCGATACACTATATTTATTCTTTTTAAAATAAATTCAACTGGAAAAATAACTTTAAGCCCACACCACAGTTTATTTTGTGAAATGCTTCAGCCTATTTTCAACATTTCACGGCCATGCCTGGTCATATTTCTGCCCACATCCTAGAACGTTCCATCTTTGGCTCTTTTCTACCTTCACCGCCAGCCAAGTGGGGCAATGCCCACTCAGCAAAGTCAGTGAGCAGAATGAAGGAGAAACATGTCGGTCATGTCAGTCCCACGTCCTGAAGCTCATTAACCTCCAGCTTAATGACGTACAATAAGAAACAGGGGAAAAAAATGCACAGATATAGAAGACTGAGATTGGTATTTCTAAGCATGAACCCCCACATTCACTCTCCATAATCACAGCCTATGACGCTGCATGTGCGTCACAGAATGATGTATATAATGATAAAAATAAATAGTAGAGGAGTGACAATGTAATGCAACTCTTTATCCATATTCATCTGTCAGACACATGCACTTTAATGTAAGCAGGTTTTCTGAATAAGTTCTATAATGGATGAGTCTAAATGTCATATATATACACCAGCTGCACTGGCAACATGAAAAACCAGAACTATGACGCTCATTTTATTCAACAACACAATCATCACCAGAACACAATGCAGCTATAACAAGACAAATACATCCATCTTAACTCATAAGAACCCAGTGTTACATTTTGTGTCAGTTCCCAAATGAATTATTCTCTATATTCTACTTTCCTTGAGTGATTTATTACCATTTAGTGTAATATTATCTTCTGTATTTTGTGTTTTTTCAGTGAAAATCAGGTACTTTCCTTTTTCCATTTAATTTACTGATCATGTAGATGTTCATAAAAGCTCATATTGAAGTTAAGGGTTATTATATCAAAAACAGAGAAATCTGAAGAAAAGTCATTTTTTTTAACTGAACATAAATCTAGTGTTTCCATCCACTGTTGCTGATCCAACTCCATGGGTTTTACTGGTGAATCCATGCTGTAGAAGATGACGTGTTTCCATGGTAACTACGGAGCCTCTGAACGTCCTAATGGGTCATATCTGATGACCATGAAAAGATGACAAACTGTATTTTACACCAATTATTTACATGTATTGATAGGATTAGTGGATCAACACGTATTAAACAGTTTAGATCAGTGGATGGTTTTTGTTGCCAGTCACTGTTTGGGTCTTTTTGGCTTAATGATAGAAAATAACACTGAAATGTATTTGCACACATTTCCTTGTATTATATGGTTGTACAAAAAGAACCAAAAAATCACTTCTTAGGCATTATGGAAATTTTTCATACATGCAAAGGTTGTTCAACTGTGGCTGAAATAATGCTTTTAAGAGGAAATTTAGATGTGAAGTCAGTGATAATTTAGCCTATGCAAGAATAAAGAGAGAGAAATGTGGTCCAGATGCATTTTTTGTCTTAATATTTTCGATGTAGAATGCGTTATCTTTCCAAATGCAAATAAATTCGATCTGTAAAAGATTCTGAAAACTTCATATTCAGCAAAACACATATTAAAGTGGAAACGCTGATGGGATTCATTTGAATGATCAAGTTGTTTTAGACAGAAATGCTTCAGCGTAATGCATTCCTACCTTATCGAGAACTGGATGAAATGGAAATTTTAGATGAAAGAGAAGTTTAAGATGAAAGGGTAATTTTAGATGACACAAAGACAAATGGGACGGAGGAGAGCTGCATCTGCTTTACGCTGCATCATCATCATGCATGGTTAAGCCTCGTAATGAATTAATAGAAAAGAAACCACTCAAATAAAACCTCCCCTGTCTTTTGGCAATTTCTTTGTGATCCACATTTCCAATATTTAATTTAACACACAATGTTTACTTAGCAAAATGACTTTTTTTTTTTTTTTTAGCTGCACCTAAACTCAGGGATAGTGACTGATTATATTATCTGTAATTACGTTTTCCTGTTTCCTCACTTTGTTCACAAATTGTCTTTTAGAAGCGTTGAATGAGCGAGTTAGGTATTAAGTCAACACTAAGGGAGTGCACACAAGACATGGAAATGTAATAATTAGCAGTGCAGTCCAGCTTTAAACCACTGGTGTTTTACAGTGTTGAAGTATCTAATGAAGGTTTTACTGTATGAAACCACCAGGAGCTCCATGGTTGAAGGAGAACAGTTTAAGCTTATATAAACATATCCAACCTCAGGCGGTCATGCTCGTCTGCCTGATACGTGGGCAAGACCTGAAACTATTAAACAGTTTAAGAGAGGAACGGATGAGGGGCGAGAAGAAAAAATATCTGCACTGTGATAATTAAGCTGCCTAATTTCTGTTCTTGGTAAGGTCTTTATTCATTATGTGCTGCCATCAGCATCAGTGGAGCTTATTATGAAGAGCGTATGGGTGGGATGAATATTTGGGCTTAATCAGAGCCTTTGTACAGATAGAACTATACTCACCAGTGCTTCGGAGGTCTGTCTGTGCATACGTGAACACACCAGCTCTTACAGTGTCGAGCGCTTTATATTCACAACGTCTAAGTTGTGTGTTTTCTAATTCATCTGCTGTTGTGCTCAGGGCCATTGTTTTCCCTGGAGGCTGGCGGAAGCAGCTGCTGTATGAATGAACGTGTGTGCGTTTCCCTTTGGGAAAGACAATGCCTGCATGTCCAGTCGACACACCAGCTGAAGAGCAGCTACCATTACTGTATGCACACAATCTTACAGGTCAATCAGCTGCTCCCAAATCGATTTCTGTAGTGACACGACAGCTGTGTCCTTGTCATCCTTTAGCACAGAAAGTCCTTGAGCTACCATTGCTTTCTGTGAAAAATACCAGAGTTTTTTGATGCAGCACAAGAAAATACAAATTAGGTGAAGTTTGTCATATGAGCCAAGTTTAGGAATAAAGATAACAGAGCTCAGTGCTCATTCAACGTAGTAGATCATTCTCTCTTTTTTCTTTCTAAATCTCTGGCACAGTTTTAGAAGGTTAGAAAGTTTCCAAAAATATAATAGTCTAAGATGAAAGAAAGTCCTGTGGGAAGTGGCAGCTAAATTAAGAGACAAGTTCTAGGATAATTTACAAGACATTTAATTAAAACCAACTAAACATGTAGCAAATCCATCTATTCAGTTTGGTTTTTAAGTTGTGTTTTTCAATTTTTTGTTTCACGCAGTATTTTTTTTTTTTATATTTTCTTTATTTTACCTTAATTACTTGAGTATCAGATCAGAATACTTTATTAATTACAGAGGGAAGTTTGTAATGTTGCAGCTACTCCAAGAAATATACAGATGTATAAATACAAGTGCAAGTATACATTTTAGAAACAATCCAATGGAGGAAAATTTTCAGAAATAGAAAACTATACATGCCTAAAAATGTACAAACATAAACATATAGATTTAAAATCTGTATATTTGAATAAGCAAGTGCCAAATATACAGACTTCAGTATTAATGCATTGTACCTGATTAGATTATTAATATGAGATAATGTAGTTGGATATATATTCAGTGTACTTTTTAATGTTTTTTAGTGTTACTTGCATCTTCAACTATGAAGCACTTTTTGTCCCAAACCTGCTATATAAAGTTGATCAATTGATTGATTATATTTATATTTAGCGCTTGAGTTTGAGATAGTAGAAATGGTTATAAATAGCAAAAATCGACAATTTCTCCCCTGTTCTGGCCCAGTCTGCTCTAACAGTATTGGCTTGTTACTCTGCAGGACTTAAAACACTGATGTTTGCAGATAACCTTCGTTCACTGCTTTCTGCAAATGCAGCAATCTGCCCCGTGCTGATTATCCTGTTATCCAGCAGTAAAGTACACACACATACGCACAAGCATGCACACAAAAACACACACAGCACAACACTCAATACTTGGAGTGTCTTGGCATTTTTTTAACAACATGAAAGTGCAGAGAAACAAGTAAAGATTGAATATCTGCAGTACTTAAAAAGTTTCCCAACTGAGCCACATCCGTATAGATGAGATTAGAACTTTAGACCTCCACGGAAGTTTCAAAGTGCTATTTAGGTATTTTCACCCCAAGTTGTTTTTGATGTCATCAGCATCATATCAGGCAGAAACATTTACACATGTCCAGTTTTTGCTTATATGTACCATCAGTCACTAATAAATGAACCATAAAATGATTTGTTGCTCTATTTGACGCTCAGTACATTAACAGTATATGAAATGTATTTTCCACTGCTGTTGGGTCAACTCTATGACAATGACCAGAAATTATATGGACATAAGGATAAGTGCCCAGATGCATGTTCACGTTTAGTCTCTGGGAGACTGCGGGCAAGAATTAGTAATGATTTCACTGTAAATACTGTAGAAAATCTAATTGAGAGAGGATTTACCAGTTATGTGCTCCATCTCAATCCAGGAAATAGACTAAACAAGACAAAGGGCCGGGCAGGCAGACAATGCCCATTACTAGTGAGTTTGCAAGAGAACTGAAAGAGGTTTGGTGTTTGGCTTGGATTAGATTAAAACTATTTAGAACATTTTATCCTGGAGCATAAATGCAGACAGAAAGCTTATGTCACAGACAATAGCAGACAGATTAGTGACATTTAGTTAATGTTGATTAGATGTTGTAATTACCACTGGAATGAGAAGAGGCAGACCTGGATTATGAGTGCAAAGTGAATGCAGACATGCTCAGAGCTTTAATTGTGTACTTTCACATTTTTCGTATGTGTTTTCTGTATGTTGAACAAAGAGATGCATTTAACAGAGTCTTGTTGGCCACAGCTTTCTATCGCGTTTAGCAGTATGCGTCAAATGACTCCTTATGGTGCAGAAAAACATCAATATCAGCACAGCTGTCTAACCACCAGTGAAGCTGCATCTGACACACGGCATGGCATCAGGGAGGAACTGAATACCTTCATGTGAAATTACAAACATGAATTACATTTAACTTCTGAAAATGCAAAGGTGCAGAAAACCCAGATTCTCTTGTATTTCCAAACACGCTGAAAGTCACTGTAGCGTATTTGCTCACAGCTGCTCCAAGCACAGGCAGCCGGACATGTTTGCCATTTTGCACACGTCATACACATGGATGACTCTCCCTCTATGTCTTCTGTGTCCTCGTGTCTGTGTTTCTCACACAAAAAAACACACTCGCAGGTGGAGCAGGAACAGTCCTGCAGCAGCTTGCTGCTCTATTTTAAGTCGGTTTCACACTAACACATGTTCCTCTGTTACTTCTCTTTACCTCCACCTCCTGCCTGTTGAAATCTCTGACACTGCACTCACCAACTGTCACATCTGCTCAAGATGTCTACCCTCAGAGGAAACAACTTAAACTTTTATGATAGTTTTTAATTGTTTTTATTAATCAGTTCCTCTGTACATCCTGCCCCTGTTTCTCCCTGCACTCATATCCTCACCTTTCAGTAATTTGCTGGTTGCTGTGGTAACTGGCCATGGAAAATAGGTGTGGGCATTTTACAGTCCTCATTAAAACGATATACTGCATAGAGTCTCATCTGACTTGTGGCCATTCACAGCAGAACAAAATAGCCACTTTTCCTCATGTATTGCATAGACATTGACATCATTTCATCTTGGGGACATGTCCCATCTATCCCTGCCCCTTTAGTTGCCTTGGGTGGTCCACTAATGCTCAGAAACAAGTGTCTTCTAAGTAAATAGCTCCACCATGCAGGGAGCATACACATCCACTGCACTGTGGCATAAACACCAGGGAGCCCCATGATGTGCAGGCTTTCCTCGCTCATTAGAAAGAGCTGACAGTGCAGCCCTAAAGCCCTACTCCTCCTCCGCAGTGGCCACGCTGGATCGACACCAGAAGAAAACCGTGCAGCACACCAGCCTCGCAGAGACTTTAAAAAGCAGCTGCACTGCTCTGTATCCAGTGTCCCCGGATCAGTCCCACTGCAGTATTACACTAATGACACTCAATGGGAAGCCCCTATTTTCGCTGCATATTTCAGCATTTCTAATTCTACCATGGCTGCGAAGCTAATAAGAAGGACTCACACTGCACATGACCGAGGAGTGTGAATCTTAACTGGGTTCACAATTTGATTCCGCTGCAATTAACCTGTCAACAATTCACACATACTTCTTTTATACATCTCTATGCATTACAACCTCAGTTTTTGGATATTACCTTACATGGCTGCTTTTTCACCAATCAAGAGGCTGGGTAAATCTGAACTCCCTTTACTTAGAAAGTGCTCTCAATAATGACAGTACAGATTGTAATAATACAAAGAGCTCTATCTTTTTAATGCCAGTATCTTGGTGATCCACTTCAGTGGTCTCATGATTGGATTTGATTATGATGTCTGCCTTACAATAAATATTTGACTCAAGAGATATAATAGGACCCTTTCTTGTTGCTAGAGTTAAAATAACCAGTTGAAGCATCACTATAAAATCTGAAGTCTAAGTAAACCCACACCTGTAAGAACGGCATGACTACTGCGACAACATTAGACCCAAATTAGGATAGTTATAGGTACCTCATGTAGGTGATGTAATATAGGGCTCTAGCATCAAATACTAAAAAGTATATGTTACATGTAGGCACCATAAACACATAATTCCTGCAGTGGCTGAATTGTGGCCCTTATTATGGGCCATTACATGTCATTTTCTTATCATAAATTACTCTGATTCTAACTCCTACCAAAGAGAATTAAAACTGATAATTGACATCAGAAGATAAGAAATACTACTACCATGGTAGTTAACGTAAAGAGACTTTTCTTCATAATGTATCTTATTTTTGAGAACTCTGACCTGACAAACATATCAAAATATTTTCCCTTCCTGTCTGAACTGTGAGATAACACTGTTCCCCACTTCATCTGTTACTAATCACTGTTCACGCATGTTTGTGCAGCCTCCAATGTCTGTGTTGTTCCATTCAGCTCAGGAGTGAAGATGAGTGTGAAATCACTCTTATCTTCTGTCATCTTTTTTGATGACTGAGCTCATCTGTGCATGCTGTCTAGAGCACAACTCCATCACCCTGTTGTACTTTGTCACTGCGAGTGACTGATTATACATAGAATGATACACACACATACATGAAAACATGTACAAATATATGCACATGTTCAACAAAGGTCTGGGTTTGAAAAATGTTCTAATTCCCTTGAGTTGACACAGCACATAATGTCATTCTTCCCCTCGGGGATATTCAGACCAGTCAGATTATATGAAACTAATCTTTTCCATCAATTTCATATGGTCATACCCAGATATTTCCTGAGTCTCTGCACATTTGCTCTGTATTAACTAACATTGTCTTTCTCCTTTTCACCCCCTCCCCCTCCTGCCCTTTCCTTCTCCTTGTGTCTCTGCAGGATCTTGCTGACAGTGGTGGTGATTTTCCGTATCCTAATAGTAGGCATAGTGGGGGAAAAGGTGTATGAAGATGAACAAATCATGTTCATCTGCAACACCATGCAGCCCGGCTGCAACCAGGCTTGCTATGACAAAGCCTTTCCGATCTCCCACATCCGCTACTGGGTTTTCCAGATCATCTTGGTGTGCACACCAAGTCTGTGCTTCATCACCTACTCTGTTCACCAGTCTGCGAAAGCACGAGATCGTAGTTACTCTCTGCTGCATCCTCACATGGATCACTATGGCCACGGTCACCATGGTCGTCATCATGACCATCACGCTCGCAAGCTTCATTCTCGCAACATCAATGGCATCCTGGTGCACCCTGACAGCAGTAAGGAGGATCACGACTGCCTGGAGGTGAAGGAGATCCCCAACGGGCCCAGAGGCCTCCCACACACAAAGAGTGCTAAAGTACGACGACAGGAAGGCATCTCCCGTTTCTACGTCATCCAGGTCGTGTTCCGTAATGCGCTGGAGATTGGCTTCTTGGCTGGCCAGTACTTCCTGTACGGCTTTAATGTTCCTGGGATGTTTGAGTGCGATCGCTACCCATGTGTGAAGGAAGTGGAGTGTTATGTGTCTCGTCCTACGGAAAAGACCGTTTTCCTGGTCTTCATGTTTGCAGTAAGTGGCATATGTGTGCTGCTCAATCTGGCTGAGCTCAACCACCTTGGCTGGAGGAAGATAAAGACGGCCATCCGAGGGGTGCAGGCACGCAGGAAGTCCATCTGTGAAGTCCGCAAGAAGGATGTTTCACACCTGTCCCAGGCCCCGAACCTGGGCAGGACCCAGTCTAGCGAGTCAGCCTACGTCTGACAGAGGCTTCTCTGCCTGGGGGCTCAAGGACCTCTTAAATTATGGAGAGGAGCTTTTCCCTGGCTCAGGACCCGCAATCATTAGGGCACAAAAATAAACTCACCACTACATTATTATTCAGGAGCACAGACAGACTCTCTGTAGTCATGATGAAGTTCACAAGTCTTCGACACTTCAAGACAGAAGAATCACTTTCGTAAAAAGGCAACTGTGTTGCTTTAACAAAGCTTGCATATGAACTTTAATGGAGAGTTCTGCTCTGCCTAGGTGACACTAGGTGCCTTTAAAGAACTCGATAAATACAACTGAGCAATTACTACTAAAATACTGTAAAGGTAGTCTGAGGTTGAATTATCTAAAATCTTTCATTATAAGCCTTTTGCTGTTGGTCAAAAATAATCCCCTCATTTTTAATTAAGTGTGCATATGCAAGAGCTTAAGCGTGTGCATGCATACGCATGTGTGGGAAAAAAAGCCAATGTCTGACCTTAGTCAGAGAATAGAATGCTTAGCTAATCTGAGCTAGTGAGAGAAGGACAACTTTATTACTGTCCATAATATTTCAATAAAGTCACTCGAAAGACTTGATGCACCTTTTTATTAATGCGCTAAGAAACTTAACACAATCTAAAGATTACAAACAGCACTAAAACTACTAACTTAAACTGGAACATGTTGCTGTACTGTATTAAGCTTTTTCTTAAAAATGTCTCTATTCCACACTTTCTTTGTCACTTTAGGTGCCAATCAGAGGACAGACTGACAATGTCCTGTCGGCAAGTTGGCAACAAATCATTTGTTGCGGAAAAGTAGGTCAAAGTTAGACATGGTGCATTGAATTTAGATTCACTTTCCAACACTGTGTTATACACCACAATGCTCTCAGTGCCTGCAAGGCATGCTGTTTATCGTCAGAACCCACAGAAAACAGTCAAGAAAAGTGTGCCAGTGTTTCCACTTTGGTTCTAAGTGGGATCGCTGTCTACGAGGATGAAAGGAGTAACATAAGGATTTTTTTTAAGTATTGTAGTCACAAATATTTTCATGTATAACCTCAAGATCTTTTTCACAAGCCGAATTGGTGCCATACTTAAAAGTTATTGTACATAAATGAAATATATTAACACTTAGCCTTTTCCCTTTGCGGTATAGATGAACTGCTTTTGGATGGGGGAACAAAGGTTGAGGTGGTAATAAAGATTAATCATAGATTGCCAGCTTTAACAATATGTATTATTAATGTGCTCTTTGTTAAGTCTTCTCTGTCTAATGAAGACTATGTTCCAAAAAGTGTTCTCCCCCTATGGACTTTGAAAAAGGCATGTTACTGAAGCATTACTAGAATGGATAGATTATGACATGTAATTTAAAAAGAGACTGTTTTATTTATTTATTTGCATCCTGCTCCTGTGAAATGTAGTACTCAGCATGCATTAAGATGAATAATATAAAGAGATATGAATATAGCATCCCATTGTGGGAATATTGAAAGTGAATACCTGAAAGGCTCCAGAAATGCAGCAATAATAATATCTAGTATGTGAAAAAAAATATGTGAATAAATTATTATGCAAACAATCACTTGACTGTGCAGTGTTTATCAGACAGGAAAGTGACAAATACTATGTGTAATGCACCCTGTTGAGTCTTTATCGTGTTCTCATGAAGTAAGTGTGTGGCATCACTGCAAATGTGACGTGTCTCAAAAAACATAAGGCTTTTCAAAAGCTTTACCTGCGTTTTTGTTAACATGCAGCTGCAACACAAAGTACAACTGAGAGTTATGGGAATTATTTGAGTCATTTGTTGTGCAGGGCTTTGGTTGGAGGCTAAATATTGGTAAAAGTGAAGTGAATTAATGGACTTTGAGGCCCTTAGACCAATACCTCCATCCCTGTAGGGAAAGCCACAGGCAGGAGGTGATTTGTTATTTTTTAAAGGGGGGTGGGGAGGTGGGGGCCAATGGGAGAACCCCCTTATCCTGTACAAACTAAAATTCTCACTTACACACACCTACCAAAGGATGTTTAAGGGCTGACTTTTCTGTTTCTGCAGTTCCATTTTACCCAGTTATCTTCCTTCTGCTACAACTGGGATTTGAGTGACTGAAGTGGATTGACAGTGGGGGTGAGACCATCCCTCACCCCAGTGGAAAACACCCATGGGTACAGGCCACTGTGGTGTAACATGACAGAGGTTTTAGTTTGTGCTTAAGAGTCATCCTATCAACTTTTGAGAACATTAACCATCCACCAGGTCACTGATTAAGCAGGAGTTAGGCTTTACGTTACATTGTTTTGTGTTGAATGCATGCTTTATATCCTCATAGTTCTTCAGTTCTGTACCTGACTGAAGTCAAATCCCCATGAATGTGCTCATAGTTCTATGAAAACGATGGATACTAAAAGAAAAAAAGGAAATGAGTTATGGACAGAGCAAACAGTTTTTTGAAATATACCATTAACAACACTGCTACTTTTACTCACCGGTTGGTCAACGGATACACACACGGACTCCGCTTGTTAACTTTGACCCCTGTGTTATATTCATAGAACTCATGCTGTACGATGCATACACTATACAACAGTACAATACAATGCTTTTAGCAGCACAGATTCAAAATCTCTTTTAACATTCATTATTTAACATCCAGAAATGATATATCGCTGAGAGGCTAGCTGCATTAGTGTACTCTCTGACTTTCTGCTCATAAATTATACAAATTTAACTTGTTCACACCCGTGATATAAAACTGACCACAGTGAATGTAGAGTAAAACTCTACAAGAACTTTGTTTTACAACATGTGTCTCCTTCTGTAGTTATTTTTGTTTTTACATTTTTAAAGTATGATATTTACGGATTTATCTGAGCTCCACATTAATGTTTCGTGACATGTATGCAGTTAAGTTATTAGAGTGGACCTGATAATTTCAGTAATGAGTGAGGTTACTGAGGGAGAAAAGAGAGAAGTGCGGGGGCGGTGAACCTTTTAGTGGTATTAAACCTTCAGTCAGAGCAGGAGGAAGTGGTTGTGTCCTGGGGGATGATGGGAGCATAGTGGGACCAGAGAAAGAGGACCGAGGATGATGGAGAGGTGTGTTAATAAAGCCGATCGTCTGATAGGAGGTAGAGTAATAGAGTAATGAATTTTGTGGTTATTCATTCACTTAAAGGCCACGCTGCATTCATGTTGACATGCAGAATCCGGTCGTGGACCTGGTGCTGTGTGTGATGTACATCTACAAGCACCTTTTACGCACACGCACACAGAGTCAATACATGCCTAAACAAAAGCATCACTGAGGATGTAAGCAGCTGGTTGCTGTGGTGACAGGAGGACACTAATGATGTTAAGCACCACAGAGACTACAGTAGAGAAAGGCGGACACAGCACTGCACCATCTCTCCTCCTGTCGCTCCACAGCAGCACGTCAAGCAGCAAAACACACTCAAGTATCGAGTCATTCATGGGGAAACTTCAATGCATAATGCGTTGTGTTTTATTCTGCAGCACTGCAGCTACAGCAGCAGCTCTTTAACAGGTGCAGCTTTCAGAATAAATAATGGACCACTCATACAAAGTACTGATAGGTCAACATGGATGTACCTTGTTAAGCTATTATGCTTTGCTTCTACGCAGATGCATGTGTGTGTGTGTGTGTGTGTGTGTGTGTGTGTGTGTGTGGGGGGGGGGGTGAAGAAAACACAAATATGAACTCCTTCCTTCTATTTTTATCAACAAGAATTCAAATGAATTCAGTGGATCTCACATTGAAAACCAATCTAGAAACAATTTAGTCATGTCAAATAATACATCTGTCATGGTCTGATAATTGTTTCTAATTGCTGTACAGTAATTACCTGCAGATGATTAATAAGTAAATGAATAAATATTATTTATTCAGAAAAAAAACTATAATTTCATGTAATGTCAATTTCAGTACAGTTATTGCCTACATTGTTTTCATTAGAGAAGGAATAGATTGCACCTTCATACTAATATCTAATCTACGTAAAACACCTATTTGATTGTAAAATGCATGAATTAAAAAAAAAGCAGTAAGATAGATTCATGTAAAGAAAAAATATGAGATGTAACATTCCTACAATTAACACTGAAGTAAAAACTGTTAAATCACATATTAATAGCATGTACAGTTGACTTGTGCACTTTGTATTCAGGCAGATCAGATTCACTTACATAACTTCATACATATGGTAGATTCCAACACCTGAGTACAACTTCATTCCTGTATTGAAACATGTTTTTACTTTAGAACCGTCTGTTTATATCTACAGAAATATCTACAGGGTTTCATTTTAGTATTACATTTCCACAGAAGCACAAAACAAACCTGTTTAATGGCAGGTTTCATCACGATCACCTAATATATTTGAGTTTGGACCAGATTTCAGCACAAGACAGTAATGCAGTCAGATAAATAAAATGAAAAAGAGGGAGGACATGTCTGATCTTCAGCTACAAAACAGCACCTCTTTTTTCCTGACGGTAAATATCAAATAGGATGTTTATATATATATATATATATATATATATATCATTCTGTTCTGCATTTAGATCCTCTTAAATCCCTCTGAATCTTACACACTGAAGCTTTTAAAAAGATTAAATTCAGAATTGGAAAAATACTACACATTTTCAGTGCCTTCAGACAAGTGGAATTATCTGTGATGTTTTAGCTACAGAAACTGACTCTCTCCGGAGATTTATGACAGCAGACAGTACTTTGACAGTACATTGTCCTGGCAGTTCTTGGTACTGAGGATAGATAGTTCACATTGTACACAGCGATGGTCTGACAGCGCTGCCAATGAGAGGAGACATGCAGGTGTTTCTATGGGTTTAGACTATAGTTATAAACAGTTCTGTCACTCAACACCCACATGGCTCCACATTTGTGCCCTCAGTACAGTGAATTAAGTAAAGCTCAGTGCGTAACCATAGTTTAACAGTTCATCCAACCTGTTTACTCATGCATTAAAGCATGCAAATAGACGGTTTAACCACACTGCAATGGTTAGGGGCACTACAGGTTTTTTTTTTTTTTTTTAATAACAGAAGAAAAGACACTTGAAATACTCCACTGGCATGCAAGACTTATGAGATGTTCCTCTGAAGTGATTAAACACACTAACCTATGTAATCTAGTTTACAACAGGGAATAATCTGCTGGACAGTGGAGTGTGGAAGTGGAGCCCAGTCCAGTCCATATGCTGGCTTCACATTCAATCATTTACACTCAAATGGATTAGGAATTTTTAGAACTGCAAGATTACCATTTTTTAATAACTAATTTGACTAACCAGCTAAATATGTTTAACTTCAGTTGATATGTTGACATCACCACACACAGCTGGATCGATCCTAAAATAAGTAACTTATATCCCACTATTTGGGCTCTGTTTTTTGTTTTGTTTTTTTTTGGGGGGGGGGGTGTATTTTTAAGCATTACACTGACTAAAGCATCAGAGCCAAGTCATATGAAATTCAACAGCTACAGTAATATTCACTGCCCAGCCGTACATTGGCTAATTACTGCAGTGATTTATGTCTTTTAATATGTAATAATATGTCGATTGAAAGCATTAAGATTGTGTTTTAATGGAGTCCAAATTAACCCTGTCAGAGTTATGGCTACATCAGGGTAAGAAGAAAGGCAGATGAAGAATTACCCATCATGCCTAATGCCTATAGGACAGGCCTGTGGGGGTAGTGTTATGATCTGGGGTTGGTTCAGTCGATCAGGTCTAGGTTCAGCAACAAATTTGGTCAAATGAATATACTGAATGACCAGGTCTGAACATGAATGGATTTAGTTTTTTCCTGATGACACACACACACACACACACACACACACACACACACACACACACACACACACACACACACACACACACACAC
>JAPTYQ010000007.1:15755385-15770412 GCA_029814465.1 Ostorhinchus cyanosoma
GGAAGGGAAGGGAAGGGAAGGGAAGGGAAGGGAAGGGAAGGGAAGGGAAGGGAAAGTTGAAAGGAAGGGAAAGTTGAAAGGAAGGAGGGAAGTAAGGAATATAGGTAAGTAGGTAGGAAGGAAAGAAGGAAGATACTCTAGATAAGAAAGTATGTAGGTAGGTAAGTAGAAAGGAAGGAAGGAAGGAAGGAAGGAAGGAAGGAAGGGAAGGAAAGTCGGTAGGTAAATAAATAAATAATCCTTAAAGTCCGATCAAAGGCATGAATTCATAAACATATAAAATACAGTTTAAAAAACCCATTAGAATGTTTACATCAATAACACATACATACACTGACTAAACAAAGTTGAACTCCTGTTGCACATTTCCTCTTTTAATAAACACCAGAACAGATCCTTCAGTATCAGTGTCTGGGTTTGTCTAGTTCAGGGTCTGCCTTCACTGTCTTCACATTCATCCACTGCTTGGACTTGAAACAGGAGTTTGTGAATTTGGGGACTTTTGATGTTGATTCAATCATCATTTGTCACCGTCAGACGAACACCAGTAAAAACATAAGCTGCTTTGTAGAAGGAATGAATCAAAACACTATCCACCAACTGGACCCGGCAGACAGAGGTCATGTGACACTCAGTTCAACTATCCAGTGACACCGTAGACAGAGAAGTCACAGGAAATCACAGGTTTATTTGTGGTTGTATTGTGGAACTAGACGACAAATGGATTTATTGAATGTCTGTGTGGTCTGAGTCCTGTTTGTTTTATTATATTGATTAAATCTTCCCCAAAAAAATAAAAAAATAAAAAGACACAGCAGACAATCTCCGGTTGGAAACTCCAGATGGAGCAACTATTTTTGCTTCACTTGGACAGTTTTGGGTCATCGTTAAAATTAATGAGAGCAACATCAAAAATGAGGCAATGGTTTATTAAGAAGACATTTTACAACATGTCTGCACTCAGATACACACCAGCAGGTCTGCCTAAATGTTTAATGGGTGGGGGGGGCTTTTTTACATCAGCTTACATTGCCTCTGAGTGCTGTAGTAAGATTATTACTCCATTAGCGAGACAAACTCTGCGAAAACAAATTAAAGAGGCAATAAGGACGAGCGAGGCCAAAGGAGAGGAGGCTGGGGGGGGCAGTGGGCCTTGTTAGTGTCAGCTTCCATTTAGTTTAACGGTCAAAGGGTTCCCTCTGTTGGTCGGACTCTGAACAAATGAATGGACTTGACTTCAGCTCAGGATGCAGTTTTAGTTTAGGACTATTTGACATGAAATGATTCTAAATATGAAACATGATCATGATGTTTTCTTTTACATTTTTTAATGTATTCATTTATTTTGACCCATAAAGACTCAAACATCCAAAATCACTCACTTATATAAAATGTTTAATATTAACTAAATGTATCTATCCGTGTGAATAACTGGTGTAAAATGCAGTTTGTCATCTTTTCATGGTCATCAGATATAATATGACCCATTTGGACGTTCAGAGGCTCCGTAGTGAACAAGGAAACACCGTCATCTTCTACAACATTGATTCACCAGTAAAACCCATGGAGTTGGATCAGTGACAGTAGTTGTACACACTTATTTTATGTGCAGTTAATGATATATTTTGCAGAAACAAATTATCTTTTTCTTCAGGTTTCTGTTTTGAATATAATAGCCGTCAACTTTTACATTTGTTTTAATGAACATCTACATGATCAGTGCATTAAATATAGGAAAATACCTGATTTTTTACTTATAAATGTAAAATACAGAACATAATATTAGAGTAAATGGTGATAAATCAGTTAAGAAAGAGCAAAAATAGAGCAAAAATTCATTTGGGAACTGCCATAAAAGCAGCACTGGGTCTTTATGGGTTAATGTAGTTTTCTATTTTTTTAATGTATGACGTCTTCTCTGCAGCACTTTGAGATTCTATTGAATGAAAAGTGCTTTATAAATGCAATTTATTATCATTATTATTATTATGACCATCATATCCTAGCAACAAAAATGAATAAAAGACTTAAATAATCCATGTTACAGAATGTGGTTGTAAAAGAAAAGAGTCTGGAAGGAGAAAAATACAACATTCCCACACATCATATGTAGACATTGAGATAATTAAATGTCCATGACGTGGTGGAGACATTTACATGATTAAAATGTGAAAATACACACACACACACACACACACACACACGCACACGCACGCACACACGCACACACACACACACGCACACGCACACACACTGGCTCTTTAGCCTCCAAAAGTCTGCAAAAGGAGTTTTACATTAAACTATTTGACTGACATTACAAACATTAGTACTGGGATACTTTTCAGGTAAATCTATGTTACATTTCTCTTCTAAAGTCAGTCGATTTTATATAAAGCAAATACTTTAATGGGATTGATCACATGGTTTGTAACACCAGTGAATTTATAGGCAAAGAAGAGCAATTATGTTCAAAACATCATAACTGAAATAAACCTATCAGAGCTAAACTGGTGTGGATTTCTTCTGAATGGTATCTTTCCATTAATCAAGTCCAATGTTGTGTATATTTAAGGATAATTACTTTGCATTCCTGAAACACTCTGATGAAGCTACTACACCAAAAACACATAAATTCACTTTTTATATGATGTGAGTTACTGAATTGATAGACCGATATACCATATAGCTGAAAGCACTCTAATGCTACATTAAACTAATAATTAGAGAACATTTATTGCTATTAGAATTTCTACAATATTCTGTGCAGGAATGGTCTACTGAGAGAGGAAGTATACTGCGTAACAGAGTTGAATAATAATGTGTTGGAAAATGCAGTGGCGTTAAAGTTGTTGGCATATCTATTTTTTATACTCCTACAATGCATGCATGATTAAAAACAAAAACATTGTTCAATTATTTTAATCATACTGAGCCAAGACTTTAATTCCCATGTTGAAATAAAAGTGTTTTATATATTGTACTCATGACTGTAAAATAAGACACAAACCCGTAGAAAGGTCAATTATATAAGAAAACACTGAATATACCATTAAACCATCAAAATTCAGCCATTTTTGGTCCTACTGTTCAGGACTAGTGACTGACAAACTTAAACTGAAATTGTATTTAATAAATAGTAGGTGGAAATGCAGAAATACATTGTTGTTGATACGCTAGAAATATATTTTTACTTCTTCCCATGAAATGATTGTGACAGTGATTTTATTCTTGATAAAGTGCAACTGGGACTCGGTATGTAATCATTAAATCAGATCAAAGGTTATTACTGATGTGTAGAAATAGAAATTAAAAGGAATGTCTAAAAACAAAATTATTCCAACTTTATGGGCAACAGTGTAAATGAATGAATAAATCCATGTTGTTGCATAGATATGTTATGTATATTTCCTTCAAACATGTCGATTCCTCATAATTCACCAAAATAAAAGACCACACCACCATGTGATTAAATCTTTTAGGGTTTTTTTTGTTGGTTTTTTATTTATTGGAATGCTTTACTTCAATAACATGACAACGAGCCACAGTGCAAATACTGTATCGCACCAAACACAGACTCCCACAGTCTGGACCCCCTTTCAAACATCATGTGGTATTTACAGCCGGGGTCTCGTCTAGACACTCATACGTCCAACTTACACGATCCAGTAGCAGACATCCTGTACACAACCGTCCCCATGAACACTTAAGGCACACACACATTTACACTATTTAACACAGCACACAAATGTGCAGAGCTTAAGACAGCAGTAACTTCAGGTAATTTGATGTTCGACAAGAGACTCTCAGCCACATTTTAAACAGAAATGAGCCATTAAATAAACAGCCACAGTATAAGCTCACATACAAATGGCGTTCTTTAACATGACCTGTGATAGCGTTTTAGCGCGTAGCGTGGTGCAGACAATAACTGTTATAGCTGTGGTCAGTAGCTTCACATTAACGCTACTAATTATTTCTAGAAATATTCAGCTGCTATACCAGTTAGAGAAGTCAGGCGGCATGGCTGGGTGAGAGTCGACTAAAAATACACAGGGAGTGAGAAAACAAAGGTAAAGAGGTGCTTCTGGGAGGAAATACTGTAATTATGTAATAAGGAGAGAGAGGGAGAGAGAGCCTGTGCTGGTCAGTGTGTTAAAGTATAAATGTTTGTATATATATATATATATATTAGTGTGAGATACAGACGACTGTTATACTGACTTTAGCAGAAAGAGCGCAAGATTCACTTAAATGTGTTAGCATGAGAAACACAAGGTGATGAGCAAATGCATAGTGAAAGCTGTAATGTATAAATAATAAGAATGCATACAGTCTTTCAGAAATTGAAACGTCATGGCCAATATATCTATTTCTAATTCAGTATCATAATATGAATGTCACAGATAATTAGCTTGGAATGGGTAAAAAAACAAAAATCTGGTTTTGGCAGAAGCTTTTGCACTCAGCAGTCGGGTCGGCAGTGTTTGGAAGACTTGTGCAGCTTATCTGAAAGCGATTAAAATGCATAACATCACTGATGAATGACTACGCACATGATTTTGTTTTATACTCATGTATTGAAGACAGAAGCGTTGACTGATTTTCACCACCAAGCTGAGGCATCAGCATGCGACGGTCAACAGAAACATCAGGGCTGAGTTTAGTTCAGTAACTGTGTAAAGACACTGCAGAGGAGTAATGATCTACTGTGTTTGTGTGTGTGCACTGTGGACTAGTACTTCATCAGTAAATATGCACTGATTTTTTTAAAATACTAAATAACAGCTTCAAAGACTAAATAATGACACATGTCCATGAGATTACACTGTGTTAAAAAGTGAGCATTTATTAGATCGGGTGCCCCATGTTTGGCTTTGTGTATAAAATATCATACATAAGGGCTGAGGCAGACTTTATCATAATTGTTTTTATATCAACTGTTTTGATGGATTGTAAGTTTAAATTAAATCTGTCCAACTGACAGTGTTACTTTTGCATACGGCCAACTGCAATACACAGTGTGTATGTGTGTATGCTAGCAGAAGCCACGCATTAGCCAATCGGTCAGACTCCTACAATCACTACGAACAGATGCACAGTAATATTCCACACACCGTATTCTGAATTTGATACATGTAAACAGCCTATTGTTTGTTTGTTAATGAAGCGCCTTCTGATTAAGACATGTGGGATATATTCTTTGGTCATGGTTACAGTACATTAGGAATACACATCTAAACTGGGATCTTTACTACAGTTTGTGACCCACTGTTCAGCTCTGTGTGCTCTACACAAACTAACTAGGGTTACAGTCTGAAAGGCTCTGGATAGACATCCAAGGCCACAAGAAAAGCCCACATTTTTGTTGAGAAGGAGAACACATTTACTGTTAAACATTATGAGTGACCTGGATATCAGCAGGTTTTTAGATATGTACAAATATCACCCTTCGCCAAAAGGTAGCTGAAAGAATGAAAGTGGGAGGCTGTGTTTGCACAGATGGGTAAGTCCACAACCAGTGGAAAACTAGCAAAAAAAGAAAATCCAATGTTATTTGGAGTATACACAACTGTAGGCAAACAGGATCAGTGGAATTTTCATAAACTTGGTAGGTATATTATCTTTTCCAGAATAAGGACAAAAAACAGAATATTTAGTGCATGTAAACATAGGCACTGTTGGACGCCTGACCTTCCTGCACAGGACGTATTCAAGGCTAAAGAAGTGGGGTTTTGAAAACATTAAAAGTTTTCATATTCTTCATATCATACTTAATTAAGTTGTATCTCATGGCATAGGTGACAAATGGAAACACTTTATTCACAGGCCAAAATTAATTTGTGTGTGTGTACACCGCTGCAGTTTGTCTGTCCTTCAGAATAGTCTGATGTGTGTAAATCTGTTTGCAATAGAGCTAACTACTGGAGTCACAGTGTCTACCTGTAGTGAGGTCTCTCTCCCTCTTCAGCAGCTCTCCACACCTGCCCCTACACTCATGAATGTGATCCCACACCTCGCACAGGCCCACTCACATCAGGGTGCACCTCCTCCTCCTATGAGTGAGCCCTTCCTCCTCCTCCATGCACCAGGAGCATGTCTCCCCCCGTCTCCCACAGCAGTGGGTGAGACATGGTTCTGGATAAATGTGCTGCTAATCAAACCAGCGACGCTCGTCTTTCCTCTGGCGTCTCCTCCAGTATCTGAAGCAGCAGGTCACTGAGGGGCTTCGCCACACTGCGGTAACCTGTCGCCGTCAGGTGGAGGAAGTCAAACATGTCCTGTGGGCTGATAGTTCCGTCAGAGTGGACAAAGTCGCCGCTCACGTCAAGGAACTGAGCCTGGCCCAGTCGTGGCAGCCACGAACGCAGGAGCCCGTTAACGGCCATGTTCTTCTCCCTCAGAGAGTTGGGACGCTCACCTCGAGGCAAAAGACCCTAAAGATAAACACAATCATTTTACAGCTCTGTGCACACCAGTGTTATGGTTCAACCCCTGACATTTTGAGTTGGTTTGGATAAATGTTTAAGCCACAGTTTCAGCAGGTTTCAGAAAAGTTACAATTAAGACCTTTATAAATGAAATCAGGAACTATTTCAGGCCCCATCACACCAGGGCTGGACTTTGGTGATGCTACTGATGTGAATAGAGAGGAATCTAGGATGATGGCAGGAGTCGGATGGTGGCCCATGTGACTCTTTTGCCTTCATACCCCAAATTCCTAATGTGTGCATTTTCATGAACAAGGAGTTGCAGCCTTAATCTCAACAGACCCTCAAGCCACCCAGTTTGTAAAACCAGTCAGAATAATTCTTTAAGACATTTAAGGGCTAAAATTGTGATTCTTTGATTTTAGAACATGTGATCTGTAGAAACCTAGTTAATTTCAAACTCATTCCAAGAGAAAAAGAAATCAGAAAATAGTTAATTCACCACAGTAGCTGCTTAAAAAAACATAGAAATTATCATTAATATTTCACTTACCAATACAACTATCTTCGCCCTGGGCAGTCGTGAGGTGAGTAGTTGTGCAATGGCAAGAATTCCTCCAGCAACTTGTTCTGCAGTATGTTCATGATTGTTGGTTCCTACCCACAACACCACCACCTGAACAAAAACACACACAGACACTTTAACTTTCACTGAATGAACTGCAAACACAAGTAGGCTTTGTTTACCCTGAATGTTTTTTAACATTAGTGGACACAGACATATCACCAGTCACACCTCACTCCATAATTCATCTCCAAAATCTCCAGTTCAGATTTTATTGCCTGAGGATGAGAACTCAGAAGTGGTTCCACAATATCTGATATATTAGTATCGTATGCCTCCAAGTTTAGCAATTCATTTTATTGATACAAACATTTTTGTCTGCATTGTCATTGTCTCAAAGTCAAATTTGTTTCTATATTGTGTTAAGACAACTGAATATTAGTAGTGTTACTGTGTTCCATTACAATTATGTCAAATAATTCAGTTAAAAACTCAAAAACTAGTATTAATGCTCGCTATCACTTTAAAGAAGTAATATACAGACATGAGCCAAGCCATCCACTCAATTTTTTCAAGCATTCACACTCTTCCCCAATATAACCAAGTCCAGCACTGATGAAATACTTGCCTCTTACATTCTTTTCAGAGACACATGAGGAAACATTAGCATAAGGATAACAAACAATACATTGTCAAATGTGTCCCTGACCATCTCAGCAAGTGGTCCAACTGATCAGATGACATTGTGCATCGGTGGTTCTTTATACTTGTATTTAGCACCGTCCGCACAATTTAAAAAACACAAATGGTCTTTCTCCGATTACACTGGTCTACAAATAAAATGCTTCCAAAATAAAAGTTGTGAAATTTTACCATGTGTGAGTCACTGATAAAGAAAAATCAAGTCAAAACTGCAGGTTGGCTAAGGTTTCCAAGATACAGTCTTGGGTCAAAATGTAAAATTGAGAATTAACAAGAGAATGCATTTTATTCAAAAGGAATGTTCATCTCAGAGCTACAACATCTACTTCAAAACACTGTCTCCACATTACAATACATTCACTTTACAGGTTCTTTCTTTACAGGTTTATAAATCTATTGTATAAATGTATATAAACCAATATATATGTGTAATAACACTTTGCAAACCAGCACTTTTGTCATTTGTTTTCCAATTAAACTTATAATGCAAAATATTTATCACATTTAATCTCTGGGGCAGATAACTTCTAAAAAAATAAATAAATAAATTGTTGACCAGTGTTACTTAACAGGCTGAGTTTTACCTTGGGACGGATGTTCTCCAGCTCTCCATTCTGCAGCCTCCACAGGACATTACAGGTGGTGTCGCCGCCGATGCCAAAGTTAAGTGCATGAAGAGGAGAAAACAACTCCCTCCAGATCTGCAGACAACAATCTGCACTTAATATCAGCATTTATGACATCAGGAACTCCTAGTACTCCTGCAACAAGTTGGTGATGCTGAGAGTAGATTTTGATCAAAACACATTAGTATTCCTAATCAGTAAAAAAAAAACAACTAATCAGTAAAATAATGTGTAGAAATTATTCAGTGAGTGAATGTATATTATTTGTGTTATTTTAAAAGCGTTTTGATTGAGTGACATATACTGGTATGTTATTTCAATCTTACTATAATAATAAATAAATAAATATTCTAAAATCTGAAGAGCTGGTGACAGACAAAATGCTTTCCTTCACCTCATATTGCTGCATTAGCTGTACCATAGAATCGCCCACAAAGAGCACATCTGGCTCAGCGTCTTTACACTCCTGTACGAACCGCGTGTGCTGAAAAACAAAAAACAATCATCACAACACAGCTTCCAATGTATTAAGCAATTGCGGTACTAACTTTACATATTACAACTTATATTTATTTTAAGTTCAAGTTACATCTGCGTTAAAATTTTTGCATAGTAGGATAAATGTCTACATTTTAGCAACAGGTTAACACTCGTAATTCTGTCTGCAAGTCCAACTCATGAGAATGTCTGGTGCACCTTCTGATAAAGAGTTCAGAGTCAAGCAGTCTGATTCAGTCAATTAGCTTTGCAGGATTAACCTGGCAATGACCTAAGAAAACGTGCCACTAAGCAGGAGCTGGTGATCCCACAGAAATAATAGATTTTTCAAATATTTACTTTTGGATTAATAAAGGTTTTATTTATCTATCTGTCTGAGGTATCAAAAAAATTAGGGTGTCAATTATTTTAATGATATGGCAATGAGTGGTTCATGTGATGGTCAGTTGCTTAAAATGCTAATCAGTATAAAATAAAAATGACTGTTGTATAACTAAGGAAACAAAATTGTTCTTTACATTTGTTTCCTTCTCCGTTTCACGTTTACCTATGGATCATTGTTTGTTGACTAATTAACATGTATGAGGATGTACAGAATCTACAGAAAAGTCTTGCCTCCTTATCAGCAATGAGCTCAATAGAAAAAGAGCTAGCTTGGTATTATCTACTTATTTAAATTTCTCCAAATTGACATACAAATAATACCACCAGGGAGCTAATCATACAACCCTATTATAAGAGCTGTCATGGATCACCTCCAGATGATTAAATGTGTGAGGTCTGCATGTATGATGAGCAATAAATTACTAGTTAAGAGTCAGTGTTAAAAGAAATACCGCCAACCTGTGATATCCATCGTCCATCTCCCTGCACATCCTCCACTGGCTGAGCCACTGCAGCTGGGTTCAACTCATCACCACTCATCCTGCAGGAGACAGCGATTATTCACACACAAATAAAGCACCACAAACACAAAGCAGGTTAAAGAAGGAAGAGGTCAATGCCTTCAAATAGAGGAGGAAACCCCCGGAAAGCATCAGCACCGGCTAGCACCAACCATCACTGTCATGCAACGGCGGCAGCTTGGTGTGTTTCTGGGGCAGACAGACTGGCCTGATAAGCCTGATGTAGGCTACTTTCCCTTTCACAGTGCAGCTTATGGATCACAAAGCAGATCACATTAAATCGTTTAGCTTACTGTTTACCAAAGGCTAGCTGTTAGCTAGCTAGCTAACCACTGAAGATTGTCATGGCTGCATCTTTGACACTTAACATTTGACACGCCCGCTCTTCTATAAATCCTATATTAAACATTTCCAGTCGTTATATTGTCTGTTTTTGCCGGAAAACACTACCTGTCAGGGTGTCGGTCGTCACTTGTCCTCTTTTCGGCTTTAGAGGAACTCTTTAGCCCAAACTACACTTCAGGTCGGGTAGTGAGTCGATGAGGGTGATGCTGCTCGCTAGCTCCTGTTAGCTTCCGTTAGCTCCCGTTAGCTCCGGCTCCAGCTTGACCAGACAACAAAAGGTGTGTCGAGAAGGTAAGGCTGCAGAGACAGTTTTATGGAGAGAAGGAAGGCCGATGTGTTCCCATCGGCCGTAACGCTGCTGGAGACTGAAAGATACAAAAGAGTTATAATACACCCCGAGTACAGTCTGTCAGGCAACGACACTTTCAGAGTTCAATGTTAATATTAAAGGTTGTTTCCCTATAGGAATGTTACGAGTGCTAAAAAAAAAAAACTCAAAAGAAAAAACAGCTGTATCATCAAACCACAAAAAAAGAATAAAATAAAATAACTTTCACCCTGTTTAAACTATTACCCTCAGCTGCTAATCTCAAAAGTGCATTTTTAATAGATATGCGTCAGACTCAAAGATTCTTGTTATTGTCAGTTCACTAGCTGATAGTGTTTGTCTCACCTTGCAAGGTAAATGACATGCAATTTTTAAAAAAAGATGTAAAAACAGAATAAGAATAAAAGTGGTATAAAAATATACTATAGTAGAATATAAAAGATATAAATGAAATCTAGTTACAATAACACAGTTTCATGTAAGTCAAAGTTAAATCTGTGGTTAAACCTAATTTGGACAAATAACAGAAATATAGGTCAACTCGAAATTAGAATCACAATACTTTATTATCTGTCATGACAGAAAATCATCTTCAACATTCCTCATTCTCAAGACAGTAAAACAAACAAATAAATAAATAACACTCAGCAGGCATACTCAGATGAATTCGTTTAAAAACAGTAAAAGATGGATTTATAAATAGAAATATACATTTGTTTAGATTTAGATTGCAATGGAAACAGAAGAGTTTGTAATATAATCACACCTATTTTTCCCATTAGGCTAGTACCCTCCAAAATACTGTAATTTAGTATAATTGATAACCCATATCTATTAACCCCCTGGTTAAGTCTAATTACATTACAATAAGCAGAATAATACTATTATAATGACAGTTTTTAAAATCTGAAGTATTAAATCCAACGGCATGTTCACATTCGAAAGTTTCATTTTGTATCAGCAGATATTGCTTTTCCTCAAAGATCCTCAGTTTTGTTTTCCCTGAACTCCCTTTGGTGCTTCCTGACAAGTCATACGCAGGGAAAAAATACCCTAATAACTACTGGTCCCGCAATGACTCATGGGTGTGTCGTTGTTTTTGACAATGCCGTTAAACTTCCAAACACTTACTAAACATTTCCCTCAGATTTAGAACTACGAATTTAGTCTGTACAACTTGACATGATTCCAGCTGAAGTCCGACGCCGACTATTGAGGATAAAAGTGTTCCTGGGCAGCGGTAATGGTCTAATCTTAAGTGAGCACTGCCGACATCTTTGCTCCATTGGCATTAGATCAGTAGGAGATGCTCTCCCGCTTCTCCCATCTCTAATCTGTGATGATCGCAATGCATCATGGGTCACTGAGTTCAAGCGCTGCATTCCAGTCCACTTGGAAAAAGGGGAAATATGAACCTCCTATTATAAGAAATAATGGAATAAAATTTAAATATAACCAGAAAATAAATCACGACTCTTGAAGACAGTATATGATAACTGATCCTAATAATAATAATAATAATAATAATAATAATAATAATGACGATAATAATAATAACAGATTGTTCCTCCTTGTGCTCATTTTCATTCATAATGTGGCCATTTTGCTGACACGTAAAAGCTGATTTTTTTCCCCTTTATCTTATGAATGAAATAAACTAAAATGAAAACTAAAAAAAAAAAAAGCGGTGACTTTCAGTGACAAACAGTGAGGTTTTTTTATTGATTCAAGCCTGAATATTTAGGGTCATATGCCCCTCATCAAGAAGCGCATAAATAAATCAGAGGACTTGAATGAAGACATAAAACAAATGAATCTTTTGAGTTAATTATTCCCTTTAATAGGCTTGGTCATTTTATAAAGCTTCAGTATCCATACACAATCAGAAAACACACATACAATATGTTCTGAATGCACAAATCCTACAAAACATATATGAGCATTTACAGTCCGGGCTTTATGAATTAATTAAAATTAATGAATGTATAATTGACATAAACACATGCACACTTATTGAAGTTATACCCCAAACAAAAGACACATAAGTAGACAGAAATGTAGATTAGGCCTATATGTGTTTGTAGGGTAGTACTAAACAGGCAAAGTCATCTTCAGGAGGGTAAATAGTGTAGATAGTTCTGGTACAGTTTTTGGTGAATGTAATGTTTTCCAACATGAAATGAACACAAAAGACACAAATTACTGTAGAAAAATTGACCAAAATGAAGGAAAAGGAACACCAGACCTCAACTTAATGTGTCCACCCAAAAGTGTAAATGAAACCTACTGCCATGTGTGTTTAGAGTAATTACCTTTATTTCCCAGTTGTAGGTTAACCTCTAAACAAGTGCAGACAAGAACTGAAAATCCTGCGGTGTAATCGGCTCCAAGAACAAGTTTTTTTCCACTGTTAGCGGAAACAAAAACAGGCCAAAAAGTAGTGTAAATACACTAATATTTTAGTGGTAACTAGGGGGGGTTCGTTCACTAAAGGCCTTTCCAGTGACACTGAAGGAGACAGACTTTTGCCGGTTTTAAAAAAGGAAGAGCTGATGCATCAAACATGGTACAAAACTGACACTCATACATGGAAATTAATATTTGAAAAACATTTTTGGGGTTTTCAGAAGGACCAATAAAGGCTCCAGTTTCATATAACTATAATTTTTCTATCAGTGATTTAATGGTTTGGGCTTTACAGGGTTAAAGCAGATAATTTTAGAAATATAAAATGATAAACACCACATCATACTGTGTTTAAAGGCATGTGGACACACTGTGATACCTGGACTGACCACCAGATGGCGCCGTTCCACAGACACACACCTGTAGGTTTTCAGTGTTTACCTGATGTCAGATGTGATCCAGGTTCACACATTGGGTCTTTGTGTGGCTGTGGCAGAATATACTCCAGTGTGGGTGCACAGTGTTAGACCAGTCCCACAGGCAGGTGAACGGGTTATGCAACCACCCCCGGTAGACACCGCCCCTCCGTGACGGACTGGAAAGGTGTGTGAACGAACGGTGACTCACAGTTTCACTAGTCTGTGTCTGTGTGTGTGTGCGTGTGTCTGCGTGTGTGTGTGTGGACAGTGTGAAGTCGTCTTTCCACGCACCAGTCAGCAGTGACATTCGCGTGCATGTGTCCCCTCGGTGGGTGTACGTGACGGGACTGTGACAGCTCTCCAAATCCACCCGTATCCATGTCGTTGTGTCCCGTGTTTCGGACATGGCTGCTTCTCCTGGGAGGGCTCGCGCTGCCAGGTGAGTTCGATCCACTTCCTGGATGAAAAACTCTTCCTAACATCCACACAAACGCATAAATACTGTCATAACAAACCGAGTAAAAGTAGTAAAGTTGGTAAAAGTGTTAACAGGTGGTTCATGGTCCACTATGACACCTGCACTACACTGTGGAACTGTTTGAGTCGACCTTTGAAATCCACCCAGTGGGTCCAGCAGGTCAACAGTCACAACACACAGGAATATTATAAACTAATGTTATAGAATCTATAGATACAACAGCTACTTCTAAAAGACTGGCTCCAGACCCACAGCTGAGACACCACAGATCTAAATTGGGTCAACAAGTTTTTCTTCTAACTTTAGATCTAGTATGAAACCCCATTTTGTTTGTCTTAAAGATGAAGAAACATGATTGTGCCTAAGTGCAGTTATTTGTGTATAATATTCAGTATGTGTACTGTATATTTACCCAGTAATACATGTTTAAAATTGTGATTTATACATGTATATCTGTTAAGAAAATAAAATGCAATGTGAAAATACAAATAGATTCCTGCTCTGAATTCCCTATTGTGATAGAAAGTCTTTCCGACAGTGTGGAGCTCCAGCAAAAAAAGTTTGCAAAACACATAATGTGCATATTGTGTTTAATTTTATCGTTATACTACAGTACAGACCAATAGGCTGCCATTTGTTGCAAAACAATCAAATGAAAACAGCAAACTAAAGTAATAACAACAGTTTTCAGACTATATAATGTTTTTGCAAAGATTAGAAAGTGATCTGTAGGTTCACAGGGATGATGTTAGAGATCAGTAATGAATGAACACCAGTAAGAGTTGATCCATATTTAGACGGAGTTTGTGAACTTTTGTCCAAATGAGCATGTTGCCTCTCATGCTGTTTTTTTTAAAAGGTACACTTGTTAGAGACTGTATGTTAGCTCCTAAAGTTTTAGTTTAATCACTTACATTACTATTCTCACTCTATTGTACAATAATAGAGCTCCTTTAACTTAATATAGTGTCAGATCAAGGGGTGACACGAGGTGAAGATACTTAAATTACTGCTGCGTGACACAGGGACTCAAAATGAACTTTTTTTTTTCTCCATTTTATGTAAATGTACAAAACATGCTGTTCTTATTAGAAATTGATACTAAATAAACACAGACATTAAGCTATGATGTTAAACTACAATTGTGATCAATATTGGATAGAAATATTTAAATGGTAAGTTTTTATGAACACATGTTGTGACATGGGGGCAGCAGTTTGTCACTGTTCACTAGTTAGAATAAAAGACTTCGTTGGAACTAAAGCACTACAAATATGTTAATAAACTTTTATTTAACATGTATATTACAACTGAAGTGATATATACA
>JAPTYQ010000007.1:15869806-15885323 GCA_029814465.1 Ostorhinchus cyanosoma
GTGAAAAATATTACATTTATCAAATTTATCAAAAATAAAACCATGTATTCAAAGCATTTGCCATGACACTTAAATGCTTCTGATGTTTCCACAACGTGACAGAATTAGAGTTGTGTTAAATTCAGTTGATTGGACATGATGGACAAACACACACCTGTCTAGATAAAGTCCAATAGTTTACTGTGTGCATGTCAGAACACTAACCAAGTCATCAAGTCCAAGGAATTGTCCATAGACCTCCAAGGCACCTCGAGAAAATACATTCTCTAGTCTGATAAAAACAAAGATTGAACTCTGTGAATGCCAAGCATCATGTCTGGAGGAAACCACACACTGCTCATCACGTCCCAATACCATCCCTACAGTGAAGCACAGTGGAGGCGGCATGAGGCTGGGGATGGTTTTAACAGCAGGAACTGGGAGACGAGTCCAGGTGGATGGAGGGAAAGATGAATGCAGCACCATACAGAGACATCCTTGAAGATAACCTGCTCTGGACCTCAGATCCATCTTTGAACAGAACACAGCCAGATAACAAAGCAGTGGCTTTGGGAAGACTCTGTCAATGTCCAGCCAGAGCCCAGACTGGAACCCAACGCTCCCCATCCAACCTGATGGAGCTGGAGACGTTATGCAATGAAGAATAGGAGAAAAAGGCCCAAAAATAGTGTACCAAGCTTGTAGCATCATACTCAAACAGACTTGAGGCTGTAATTGCTGCCAAAAGTTCATCAACAAAGTACTGAGCAAACCCTGTGAATACTTATGTACATGTTAGTTAATTCATTAATTCATTCATTTTTAAACCATAAAGACCCAAAAATTCACCCGCGACCAAAATAAATTTTACTGATATAAAAAGGTAAATTAATATTATCCTCTGTCTTTTGCGTTCCTTCAATAAAAATCAGGCATTTCCCCATATGTAATTCACTGATCATGTGGAGATTCATAAAATTTCAGGTTAAAGTTAATTCTCATAATATCAGAAACAGAGAAAAATGAAGAAAAAGGGACTTTTTCCAACAAACTTTTTCATTAACTGAACATGAACCAAGTGTCTCCATCCACTGTCATTGATCCAACTCCATGGGTTTTACTGGTGAATCAATGCTGTAGAAGATGATGGTGTTTCCACGTTCACTACTGAGCCTCTGAACGCCCAAATGGGTCATATCTGATGCCTGTGAAAAGATGACAAATTGCATTTTACACCAATTATTTACATGGATTGATACATTTAGAACTACTTTTTTTACTTAGTTTACTTTGATTGAAAGCGTTTTATAAACAAATGTATTATAATAGATCAGAAGTTATTAAACATTTTCTATAGGTAGATGACAAACAGAAAGAAAACTCCAAGGCATTCTGTTTAAGCAGTAAAATGTCTTTATTCTCATGGCATGGTCAAATATAAACCTGTGTTTTGTTTGACTTCCTGATAAAGGCTTGAAGCTGAAACGTGTTGAAATGTTTTGTAGGTCTATATATGACTATGCCATGAGAATAAAGGCATTTTAATGCTTAAAGAGAGTGTCTTGGAGTTTTCTTCTTGTTTGTCATCTACTTTATGAATCCCTTTTTCCAGAGAGCACCTCAAACAAACTCTTTTTTTGGTCCTAGAAGCATTCCGTCCCATGATTTTTAAAAATTTTATTTTATTTTGGTAGATGATTTTGGTCAGCAGTGGTTATTTGGGTCTTTATGGGTTAAATAATTTGCTGCTGGTGGGATTCATTGTGTTTCAGACTCTGATTCCCACTTAGCTTTGCATTAAAGCAGCCACAAGATGGCGTTATAAGACTACAGCCCCCTACAGAGATTAAACAGATACTGAGACAAAAGTCTGCTACCAAGAGGGAGCAGTCATTCATGACGGATATGCGGTGAATAATTGATATATTTCAGAGTCACCTGCACTGGTCTCCAATTGGTTACTACAGCTTCTTGTTGCAACAGCAGAATTCTTTTCAGTGCATAAGTTGAACAAAACAGCTTCTGTGTGTAAAGGATGTGAGGGCGTTCACCAGAGAAATGAATGGGCCCATCAGCATCATCATTAGGTATGAATGTGATGAAAGGTATATAACTATTAAAATACCAACTGCTGATTGGAGACACAACACAAAAGAGCAGCTCCATATTCAAGCCTTTGTTTGTTTACTGACCCGTCAATCATCCAAATAGTTCAAACCACCCTCCATTAATCCACACTTGAAAAGCATGGATAATAACATAATAATTAGACGGGTCTTGCATTGTCAAATGGCAGCAGGGTGTGATAGGCCTTTTCAGAAGCTGTCACAGGGCCTTCTGCTCTATTCCAACACAACACGAATGTTTTAACCAATGCCATGATACTCTCCATTCAACAGGCCCCGCTACTGTGCCACTACGCCAAACAGCTTTTGAGTGGCTTTAAACTCCAGGTTCATAAATTTGAATATTACGGTGCATGCATATTGTTAAAAGACACGTGACAAACAGAAGCAGATATCACAAGAGATCTGAGGACAATTTTACAAGATTTAATTTATTAACTATTATACAGTTCACATAAGGCCTTCATCTTCAAACACTATTCTCAGTCAGACAAATTCCATGGTTTGCTCTTGGTGCACAGTACATAAACTTTCACGTTTCAGCTATTTCACTTCAGTATTTGTTTTGTTCTTGTACTAATTTCATGTTTTAAAACAGGAAGAGGCTTTCATCCTTCTCCCTTGGTGAGTTTTTAAATCATGCACTAAACTTAAGTGGCCTTGAACCATTCACAAAAATTGTAAAAATGGACTTTCAATCATTGAAATACACACTAGAAATGTTTTCTACCATTGACTAAAGGGTGGTGTTCCCCAACATACAAATAAACAACCATTATAGAGTAGTATGCACTCACTTTTTGCTCATTGAAAGGCAGATTTGCCAATGGTGTGTCAGAAGTCAAATAATTCAGCAAGACTTTATACTCCCATGAATTTTAGTGGTAGTCGGTTTGTCAGTCTTAATGTTGCAGCCTACAGCTCAGAGCAGTTTAAGAAAACACCTCAGATTTGGCCGATGACTGACTTCTAACAGCATTGTGATTCCAAAAAGTACCAGTAAGTGATGATCCCAAATACTTGTACAACCAGTGCTCTAACTAATCTGATCAGAGTTGCAACCAAGAACCGTAACAGAGCATCAATCATCCAGGACTTGCATGTCTGGTGGTCCATTTTTCCTCGTCTTCATCGAAAAAGACAGTGCTTCACTTGAGTTAAATGGTTAAAATGATCAGGTCTTCATCGACAGTGCTACCACTGAAAATGTGCTGCTCATTTTCCATGAAAGTGAGGACAATAAGCCAGCACAAAACTAATTCACTAGAGCAGGTAAACGGCTGACGGTGCTTCCTGAATGAGTCCCATCCACAAATATTTAAATTCTACTGGTCATTGTATTGTATAGCAGGACTAGCAGTAACAGTGCGCTGAGAGTACTAAACCTTCTGAGTTAAAGGTCCTTAATATTAGATGAATACAAAGAGCTTGGTTTGATAGACAGCCACAGCAACACATCCAGCAGCAACCTATCATGTTTCAAGCTTGTGGTTTCCATAGACACCAGATGGCAACATAGAGTCATGTTATGGTATGACTAGGTTACACGTTTAAAACTCGCCCTTTTTCACTAAATGTGAATGAGGTGAAAACTTGTCCTTCACTTGACTGATAGCAGGCAAAGTCTCTTTTCTGATATCAACAGCCTAATTAAACCAAACTTCCCTAAACATCCACTCTGATCAACCAACAGCTAGAAAGTGGACAAATGCTAAAAGAAAACTATTTTTCACATGGCTGGATGAATGAGGAATATAAGCAGATTCAGAATTCCCATTGACATAAAATGGGATGCCTGGATCATGTAAAGAACATAAGTTTTTACAAAAGGATCTTGTTTTACAAGCCTGCACTAATGCCACACTCAACCACTAAACAAACATTATGGACAATTAGTCAATGTGGCATTTCTTCAAATTTAACACTACACTATCAAAAAAGTGCTTCAGATAAGTTAGTGGATACAAAAACAAGTTTGATGTAAACAAAGTTTGATCCGCCAAAGCTCTGTAGAGGCAATGGGTATGGCTGTTTGAGCTGTGAAAAAAAAAAAAAAAAATTCAGAAAAAAAAACCCTTTTGAGGGAAAATAACAGTGATCAGTAAAGTGCATCCCTGGATGTGTCCCCCCCTCCCATCCCTTTCCCTTCCCATGCTGACCCCTTGAGCAGCCAATGAGAGAAACACCAAAGGCAGACACAGGGGAACCTCTGCTAAATGGAGCAAAATGCTGCTCAAAGGACCTACAGAGGAACAGTCTATAAATCCAGTGGCAGTACTTTCATGAGAGAAAAAAAAAGATAAAAGATTTACACAGATAAAAACATGGTGGCCACAAATCATGTGTTCCAGCTTGGCATGGAGGAATCTTTTCTTGGTAGTGTAGGATAAGTGGTATCTGTTGACATAAGGAAGGCTTGTTGTGACATCGCCCTTTGTCCTCCACTTCTGCCCTGATGTTGAATTCCAGGTGATCATGGGCTCAGAGGGCAGAAGAAGAGTCACTAAAAATGGCAGCCTGCCCTGACACACACAAGTATGGATACAAATGGCAGGTTTGGGGAAGTTTTCAGACACTTCCTAATTCCTCTTTTCATTAACTAGTTTGTCCAGGATCAAAAATGTAGTGTGCACATGCACGCTTTTTTTTTATGTGTGTGAGATAAGGTCCAGCATCATCATGGGCACACGTGGTTTCATTGTCTCTCACAGTGTCTCTTGTTCAGCAGGGGAATGGTGGGAGTGGGGGTGCTGGTGGAGGGGAGGGAGCAGGGACTGCAAGGGGGACTGGGGAGTAGTGGGTGGGGACTGCTGCAGGGGGCTGAAGTGGGTGGTGGTGTGAGGAGGAGAGGAGCGGTAACAGGTGTAGGCAGAGCTGCCGCTTAGGGTGGTGGTGGGTGAGGCAGGCAGACCTGCGAGGCCAGTGGGGGAGTCGATGAGGGGCTGGTTGTAAAAGAAGAATGCACACTGGTGGATGAAGGTCTCGATGATTGTCTGGTAGGTGCGTGTGGCAGTCAGAGCATCCATCGTGGTGAAATCTGGCCTCATGAGGGTGGGCCAGAAACAGATGGACAAGTTCTCACTGGTCATCAGGTTCACCCTGCTCAGCTGGCTCACCCTTATAAACACACAGATAGAAAATTAATCATCACATAAACAGATGGGTTTCCACCTCAAAACATCAACAAAGCCATGTGGGCAACAGTAGACACAAGTCGAACTCACTTGTGTAAGTGGCTCACTACATATTTGAAGACATCATAATTCTCCCTGGAGAACTTCCTCAGGACATCCTTCATGGTGTACAGCCTCTGTTCTCTGTCATTAATTTCTGTTTGCAAAGAGGGAAATATGAGTTGTATACAAATACATTATTTTCAGTACAAAGCTTATATGCAGAACATGAGTCATTCGGTAGCTTTGCATCTTTTCTGAATTGGAATACTTTTTTAGGCAGATTTCTAGACACAGTCACAATCAATCTGCTGATTTGGTCTCCATGTCTAGACAAACTCCATTCACGTGGCAGCTCAAATTTGGAGCACTGTTTTTCATTAGCTCTTCTTAGAATTTGTACCACCTTTCATGTCCAATTCAGGTCAACTGTGCAATTTAAAAATGTGTTAAACATGTAACAAATGTCATATAATGGAGTGAAAATGAATTACTTAATATAGTTTTAAAAGGGTGATTAGTAATCTATAACCTATTGCATTTGCAACGCAACATTCACAGTGCAAAGCAGATCTACCAAAACCTTCCCTTCCCTCTTCGCCCCTAAAGAAATAATCTTTTTATGTTCTAGTAAGACCCTCCCAGCCCAGCAGTGTTTGCTTACTGAAAGCATCCAGTAGGTCCACCTGCAGAGCACAAGGCACCAGGGGCTCAGGCAGCTCAGAGAAGAAGCTTTTTAGGGCTCCAGCCACAGTGTTTATAGAGAAGTCTTTCTCCACTAGGTCTAATCCGTGGTCTACAGAAGGAAAATGAGAGAGTTAAGGGGGGATCAGAAAATCAAACAGCAGAATCAGTAGCTGTCATCAGGACTGAATAATCTGCTGAACAATCAGCTGTATGTCACTTTCCTTTAGTAACACTCTGTTTATGTTTTGATTAGGCAGCCACATAATTACATGTCAAACAGCTGGTTCAAACAAAGTCTGATGTACTCACCCTGTTCAAACTGCCTCTGCATGCTTTCCATCTCTGACTTGTTCCCACTGACGCGGTACAAACCCTCTGTATTCAGGCCTGAGGAAAAAGAACACAACAGAGAAAAGGGAAGGTGTAGGGAGGGCACAGTGGGAAACAAGCAAAGCACAAACACTTCATTAGCCCTACTGCAAACAGACAAGGCAATACAGATGCTGGAAGTTTCTGGAGTGTTTAAGTGAAGAACTGATTTTATTACTCTCACATCACGTTGTGATCATGAACAGGTGCACAAATATAAAACATCCTCATATGAACCATGTTTATTGAATTAATATGGCAATGAATGTGTAAAAGACAGCTGCACATAGACATACATTTCAAATACATTTCAGTTTAAATGGTAATGACATTGGATCAAAGTATATTTTTTTTTAAAAAACTAACCTGTTGTCTCAATGAAGCGAACACACTTCTCAATGAATAGTGGGATAGGTCTGTCTGGAGATACCACATTCACAAGGGGGACCCCAAAGTAATTGCTCTCCATGGGTTTGGGAATAGCTGGACGTGGCTTTGGTCTTGTTTTCTGACCATCAAAAAGACACAAACCAATGACAGAAATGTTAGTTGCATGTTTTGCATTCATTTTATCCAACAGAGACACCACGAAATCCCAAATATAGTTTCTCACAATAAATCACAACCTAACAGCTAGATCTTTACCTTAATGTTGCCACATAATTCTAATACTGTGCTTAGAGAAACATTCTCTCTTGTACTAAACATTTAAATACCTTATGACCTTTATTCACACATTTGAATATATTTACAAATCCAATAATATTGTGGTTTTAACATTAGAATCTGAAGATGGCATTATACGCACCTTGGCTGTTCGTCGCAAACTCTTCAGAATGTTCCTCTTTTTTGGGTCCTCACTCTCTTCATTAACAAGACTGTCACTTTTCAGGGTCCCAAAGTCATCTTCTTTGGATTTTGGAAGAGCTCCCATCTCATCATCGCTCCCGATGAAGCTTGTGCGGAAGCTGCTGAACTTGCCGAGCCTTTTGGAGCGGTCACGGTACAGGCGAGGCTTAACACCCACGGCTGAGAACTTCCTCCTTCGCTCCAGAGAGCTGCTGTCTGCTTCACTGTCAGAGCCATTTCCATTTGAGTGCATCCTGTTGGAGTTACGGATGGTAATAATTTTGCCTTGCGTGCTGTCATGTGGCACTGAGTAGATGATCTCTTCATTGCTAGGGCGAGGTTTTGAAACAGCATCAATAGGCTCGGCGTAGTCAGAGGGATCATAGCCAACATCCCCACCTGGAACCCAGGTAACAGCAGAGGGCAGGGAGCGACGATGACCTAGTGTATCAATGTATGGATTGCGGCTCACCTTCCGAAAGTCAAAGGTGACACCTGGTTTAACTCTCACTTGGTGTGGCACTTTGTTGTTTTGTTTGTTCTCAAAGTCTCTAATATCAGAGATGACAGATATGTCGCTTGAGTCCAAGTCTGGCAGGTTGAAGCCCCCGCCATGAGAGGTGAGTGTGCCATCGTAGTATGGTGGGGACGGTTCCACATCATCCTCTGAATCCAAGAACATGGTGACAGGACTGGGAGAGCTGCAGCGAGGCGAGTACACATTCTCACTGGTGCAGGCTTCAGCAACATTATCATACATGTGTGTTGCCTCTACAATGTTGCGTTTCTCTACCACCTCCATCAAGAAAGAGTGGAACATTTCTATTCTATGCAGGCCTCCCACCACACCCCCAGACCCACAAACGACAGTATTGAAACGGCCTTCAATCTCATGGGCAAGTTCTTCCCCTTGGATCATTTGCTCACTAGCGTAGTCGCTGTCAGTGAGCTCTGCCTGGCTATCACCCACTGCCAACAACTGGACTGGGATGATGTCCTGAACTTCACACAGGAATGCACACAGGGTCTCCAGGGAGGCTTTTCGGGAGACTGAATACACTGCAATATAGCCATGAACTAACCTGCTCTTCCGCAAGGTGAAGGAGGCGTGGTATGAGAGCACAGAGAGCTCTATAGCCAGTTTATGTCCACTAACTGTCTGCTCCAGCAGCACAGAGGTGCCACTATTGGACATGGGCCTGCAGTGCTGAGGCATTAGGAAGGGGGACAGGAGCTGCTCTATGTCATACGAGTCTCCACACATTAAGCACATAACAATGCGCAGATCTGCCTCTGGGACTGGCTGATGAGGAGAGTCTCTGAGGCCTGGAGGCTCAGGAAGGAGGGGTGGAGAGCTGCTACTAAAGGATGTGCTCCTTCTAATATCCAGAAGGCCCCTTAGCACCTGGTTTATCTGAGTCTCACTGACATTATGGCCATAGCCAACACCAGGGGATGCAGGATCTAAAAAGCTACACTGCAGTCTCCTTGCAACTTGCTGTCCCTGTGTTATTAGGCTTAAGGCAGTTTCTCCACCAATATCTGAATATGATCCTACGCCTCTTTTAGTGACTAAAAGCAGTGATGTTGGCAGCTGTGCTAGCTGGCTATCCCTTCGACCTAGCGTTGACTCCCTAAGTCTCTCAAGGCTTTCAACCACATAAGAGAGGGAATCTTTTGAATTATACAGACATAGACATCCATGCGGAGTGAAAGTGGGCGTATGGAAAGAATTTACTGGAAGACGTACATTTCCTTCAATAGGCCGCAGTGTCAATTCATACATCTTCCCATCTAACACATACCAGTCATCATTTGTGCAGAGAGCCCTAATCTCATTGGCAAATTCTCTGGCCAGTCCATCCTTTCCTAGAATGACAAGATTAATTCTATCAGCCTTGGTGTCACCAAAATGAGCCTTCACATCAAAAAATGGGTAACATGTGGGGAAACGTGATGCTAAGAGTTGTTCAATCTTAGAATCTCCACAGTGTGGACTGCTAGGGCAGGTTTCCTTTGTAGGATGATAGACAAAGTGGATATGCTTCAGTACTAGAGCATCTCTTTCAGCTGGAAGCTTTTGTAGTGCCTTGAACCGCTGTTCCTCTCCCAAAACCTCCTGAATTGCTCCCATTTTTTCTTTGCTTGGCTTAGCATCCACCTCAAGCTCATAAAAAAGCTCAGAGTACTCCAGTAAAAGCTCCTGGAAGTCTTCTTTAGCACGGTCAATGATCTCTTTCTGATGGCGGTTATACAGATCCAAGTACTCAGGCTCCTCAAGCCACTGATAGAACTCTTCATTCATGATGAAGCTACGGGCCTCCTCCCATGGTTTACCAGGTGTGACAAAGGGAGAGGAGGCTAGCTTTTGTTTGAACTCCAGCCTCATCTCTGCTCGCCTGCACTCATTCCGCAGATGTTCCAAGTGAGAATTAAATATTTCCTCTGCTTCAGCGGTTTCCAGCAGGTCTGAAGGGATCCGCTCATCCTCCATGTTGTCAATGTGAGATGTATCTTCCCATGGTGAGTCTTCCAGAACAACAAACCAGTGAGCAAAGTGCTGCTTGGACTCAAGAACTTTCTGTACCCCAGACCAGCTCAACTGATCTATCTCATCCAGATCTGGCACCAAAGAACTAAGTGCTAAAGGAAGAGTGCTCAAGTATATTTTGCGACGCCTCTCAATATGTTCTTGCTTCAGTCGGTAGACATGCTGTTGAAAAAGCTTTTTGCATTTTGCTGTTCCCTCCAAAAAGACATATTCTTTGTACTCTGGGGAGGTGTTCATACGCCGACTGGTGTTTAACCAGGTTTCATTATGATTCTTTACTATACGGTTGATTAGCCATTCATAGCGGTCCTTGGCTGAAGCTATCTGTTGACTCTGGAGCTTTAGGGCCTCAAAATAAGGAATAATCTTGGGCTTGCCCCTGCTTTTATCAATTAGCTGAGCTAGAGTGAGGAAGGCAAGGTCCACATTTATATTTGAGCGAGCAGATGTCTCAACTACCGGTAGACTCTTTTTAGTAATAGCAAAGGTATGTGCATCTTTGATATAACGTTCAACTCCTTCATCACATTTGGTGAGGACCAACACAATTGGTTTCTTTGTCTTGCTAAGCTGACCGTATAGGTTTGTTACAAATTTCAGCTGGTCATCAAAGTTGCGATTCATGCCACGGCTCACGTCAACACATAGGAGGAAGCCATCAACCTGGAGCTTTCCTTCAGGCATTTGTTTCTGCTCGAAGTCTTGCTCTAAGCCAAGCTGGTCTGTACAGAAGTACATGAGCTTCTCTGCTGAAGCCAGCTTAGTTGCTGCTGCCCTTTTGATATAGGGCTGCATAGCAGTGCTACGGTGTGGCTGAAATGTCTGGTCATCAATGAATTCAGTCTGTTCCACAACATGCATTCTACATTCAGGCCCCTCCTCCAGAACCCGTGACACCTCCCCCCAAAACAGAAAGTGATCATTATTTACCACTCGACCCCCAAAGTCACTGGTGCTCAAAACTGATGTGTGATCCAGGTAGAAGTCATCAGCACTAGGTCGCACAAACCTATTACATAAGCAGGACTTTCCAACTCCACATTGCCCCTTCTCTTTCTCTGTTCCTGACAAACCCACCACAATAAGGTTGTAGATGGGCGATCGGGCATCTTGCTTTTTTGCCATCATAGTCTGCTGAGGCTCATCCTGCCAAAAACAGGCACTGTATAAAGGAGTTCACTTGAATGTTTGTCCATAAAGTTGCTGACCCACAGAGGAGATCAGATTTCAGATTCTTCTGCTGGGCTTCAGTTTGAATAAATAGCAGTGCGGTGATATGAGAAGAGGGATCTTTCATTCATTCCTTATGAGTCAGATCCTGTGAAAAAAATAAAATAAAAAAATAAATCAGGCACCAAAACTGAACAACCAACAAAAACATACTCTGAATAAGAACAGAAACTGACACACAAAATAACAGAAGTTAAAAATAACCAAAGGGCAAATGTAATCCTATCACTTTCACTTAAGGTGACTGTGACCCAATAAAAATAAACCAATGTTAAAATAACAATTTTGTGTTGGCAAAGACAATATTAACACCAAAAACTTTAAAATATCAGTAGTTTTATCTTTAACTTAAGATGTTTCTCATAATATAATCATAGCGCAATTAGAAAATAACCACAAACACACTTAAATTGTTTACTTAAACCATTCACTTTCTCCCACAAATCACATCATGTGAATGCACCATTCAGTAGAGAATCCAAATGTATATTGTTTAAGAAACATCAAAAATGAAAATGGTACATCTTTGTAAAGTAAAACTTAATTTAAATGTCTTTGTAGGGTACAGGTAGTAAATTGTCCTCTCAGTGCTGCAAATAGAAATTCCATTATTAATAATATGATGATGGCAACTAAATTCATAACTTGACCAACAAATGTAATAAAACAGAACAACATATTTGAATGCTTTCAGTGCCTGTTCTACAATCAAAAACCTAAAACGTGTCTAATCTCTAAAACTACCAAATAACTGCATCTTAGTGGCGTCAATTCATTGAATTTTTGTAAAAGCATTTGACTGCTCAAGTATACATATTTTCTCTCAGATTATTGATTATCAGTTACTTTCAGTGCACTTGATTATGGATGTTATAGCTATGTTGTACTAATCTTAAAATACTACCAATAATAACACTATACATTTATTTCAATACACAAACCATGGAATAGTGCTCTTTAAATGAGTGAGACAAGCATGAAAGTTATGAGCAGTGTAGCTTTCATAAATGAACACATTTTTAAGCAGGCTATTACAGCTAAAAGCCTCATCCCTAAGACAAAACAGGGACTGAATAAAGAACCAGTCAGTTATGTATAAATCTATGCCAGAGGGCACTAAAGTTGATCGCTCCAAAACATTTAATGTTAGTAAGTCTACTATTACTGCAGTGGCTAGACTTCTAATTGTGAGCCTGTGATAACACAAAGCAAATAACCAACTGGAAATTCTCAAATGTGTAATATGGTTCTTTTGAAATAAACATCATGACTTGGGAATGCATTATTTGGCTTGTAATGAAATATCTAACATATTATATGAAGTGGCCACACACTTGCGGAAAGAACCAGCTCTGACAGGGTCAAACGCAACCATGGGCAGTCCACACCGCTCAGCTGAGCTAGGCCTGATTCCACTGGAACACACAAGTTCTTTGAAATAAACACAACCCCACTGTCCTATCTAACAATCATCTAGGCAAATACAGTTTACTACAGCCCGTCGTCAAGCAATTCTACCACCATAGCCTAGTTACTTCGATAAGATTTGGTAAGGTTACATATTGTGCACAGGATTAACAGTTAACATGGGCTTTAGGGTGCACACAGAGGGGCTGACCACGCCAGGCCTGCTGTCTACATAATGAAATTGCAGAGCCTAAATCTGGGATAGTCTACCTTCTTCCACGCCGACAACGATTAAAGAGAATACATTTGCCCAGCTGTGCAGGGTGTAGCACACATCGCTTCAGTAGGAAATAGCCAATAAAGAAGGCAGAGCGTGCAGGGTACATACCATCGCATTTCTCCCTTTCTCCTCTCGCATCTGTCAGGCCAGCTCTTGCCGCAGCCCTCGCCGCCTGATGTGCATAAGCATAAAGCCGCAGAATCCACTATGGGGTCGTCTCTATTCACAGACAATACCGGTATTACTTTAACTTGTGCGTTTGGATAACTTGATTTAAATATCCGCTGCCCATCCCCGTATTCTCTTGTTTAGCATCACTGTTTTCTTTGCAATTAAAGAAGGGAAAGCAAGCATAAATATACCAGAAATAAAACAATCCGATGTTGTTTTTGCCAAGGGTCTTTCCACTTGAGAAATTCAGGCGTACAAAAATCTACTTAGCCGTCTTCTCTTCGGTTCACCACGTTGCTTTTTCAATAATTATTCTGTCCATTGTTGTGGCCACATAACGCTGGGCCGGTCGCGCACACGAAACAACGTTGAGTTTGTTGCAATCGCGGTAGTGTTTCGTCTGAAATATGCTACTACTGCAACAGAAATGGTTCATGTCCTGGTGAATTTATCAGCAGATTGCGTGTGTGAAAGTGGTATTTCAGCCAGCTTTCCGATAATGGCGGCGGCCCTCCTCCCCGGACCTAGTTCTCCTCTTCTTTTCTTTAGGAAAAGGGAGCTGTGGAGACAGAAGCAGCGGAGAGAGGGACTCACCCAGCGGCGCCCTCACACAACTGCAGCAGGTCGTTTTCACTGCTGCTAGCTCACCACTATACTAACTACCTTTGCGGGGCTCGTTACTCCAATGTAATCCATTTCTTACGTAGTTCCTGTATTTCCAACAGTTTTTCAGTGTCACGTCATGGCAAAAGTAGCGGCACTGTTGAAAACGCCGCTCAAGCTAATTATCCACAGCTAGACAACATAAAGTATTTCCATCTAATATCTTTAGCAGCGTTATTTTTATCACGCTAACTAATTACGTTACCGTTTTTGAGTAGTAATATATCTCGTTAAGTGAGAAATTAAACTGTTTGTTGAATGTATGAATTTAAGACGAATATTGAAAGATTAAAATGTAAGTTAAACGACAAAAACTAAAGTGAAAGTAGTTATTTAAGTGTTAGCATAATTACTGCTAAGTACAGCTGTTAACATCATGCTAACATGGTCACTGTAACCATGGTTATTGTATCCATGGCTACTATAATTTAATGGTTAATTCGTGGGCAAAGATGAGAAAGAAACACAGGTAAGTGATAGAGCCAAACTGAGTATCATGTTAAGTAAACAATTAGGTGTTGTTATCTACTCCCTCTAACCCAAGCCTTGTTTGCAATATCATGTTTTATTAATAACTAACATATATTATTACTGATTAGTCAAGTATTACAACAGCAGTACAATGCATGATGAGATACTTAAGTCATACATTACTGTCTACTCACTTGAACGACTTTCACAGAATTTAATGTACTGCATGCCTACCATTAATACTTACAGAAATATATTAGCTTAACAAATGCCAAATATATCTTATAAAGAATCATAGAATGGCCCAGTACACTCTAGGAAGAAACCATCAGCTCAGTCAGACTGGTTATCAGCCATCAGCTTCCTATCTGGTTACTTTTGGCAGGATATTAACTTGAGCGTTGCTGCCGCCTAGTGGATTTATTGACTCTAATCTGCAGAAATGTGTAAGTGTTGAGTAGTGCAATGTACGCTTAGCGATAATAGTTTCTGTTTGATGTAAATGCAGTGTGTAATACAGCGAAGGCTTTTCTGCACACCAGTTAGGACGTTTACTTTAATGGCTTAGGAATGGAAGTATTTGTTAAGACTTAAGGAGGAAGAAAACATTGCGATCTTCAAATACACTCAGGGGAACTGTATGCACCGTCAGACTCCTGCTGCTGCTGCTGGAGGAGGATATGATGTGGAAGAAAGTGGTCACTGTTGAACTCAGGTGAAGCTGACCATGCACTCTGATTAAGTGAAACCAGGTATGCATGCTTATCTTATCTGCATGTATAGTATTATGTGTTTTAAGGTCATGTATGCATGCATGTAACTGTTGAGCACATAGTGTGTAGTTGCACAAGTCAGGCATGTGCTTTTGGTTGTTTTATTTTCTGTTTGTTCGAGTCATGCTTATTATATTGTTGCCATTAATTATGCCTTAATTGTAGGCCTCATTTAAATCTTACAGCTGGTGTGGGTGGATCTTATTTTACTTGCTACTGGTTTGCTTATCCTGTAATTATACACCATATTTTAAGCTGATATGTTTTGTGTGAAACTTACCAGTAGCAATTCAAGCAATCAGATAAATGTGGTAGAGAAAACATTTTAGGTTTGAAATGTATTGCAATAAAAGAAGTGTAGAATTCAAGCATCGCCCAATGATAGAACTGGTGCTTTCGAGCCCAACTAATATATCTAAATAATATTTAACCTTCACATTAAATGTTTTAGCTTTTGAATGAAGCTGTTGCGAATTAGAGTTTTGGATCATGAAAATTTAATGTTTTAACAGTGGCTGAGAAGTTTAAAAATAATCTATTTATTTACTTTATAGATAAATAAGACCAAATATCAGTATTTGTGTCATGTAAACTACATGCAGTGACATTCCATGCTATCATTTTCACAGAAGTACAAACATAGCCAGTTCAGTGTAATTGATATCACTACCACTAGGCAGAGCCCTAAGTCCTACAGAGAACATCAGGAGGTGTTGATATAGATTATAGTGCTTTATCGTCTCAGTGATCTTGTGCAGGAAGTTACATTACTGTCCTACTGCCCCCCC
>JAPTYQ010000007.1:15909417-15921669 GCA_029814465.1 Ostorhinchus cyanosoma
TTTATTTTATTTTATTTTATTTTATTTTATTTTATTTTATTTTATTTTATTTTATTTTATTTTATTTTATTTTACCATGATGTGCTCTCTATTTTCGGGGAAACCTGGTTGAGAAGGTACACCATTCCATCTAAAATTATAAAAACAACCAAAGATAAAGATGTATAAAATAGAGACAAAAGACACAGGAGGACAAAGGGGAACTTTATGTGACAAAATCTCAAAATCAACTACACAAGTTTTTTTTTTGTTGTTGTTGTTGTTTTTTAAATCAGTGTTTTAAATTCATACTGTGAGACAATACCATTAAGTTGTGTCATATTCTGAAGGTTATTCCAGAACCAGGACACAAAGTAGAAGAAGGCTGCCCTTCTAAGCTCTGTAAAAATCCTTGTTACCTCACAGACAAGTCATGTCACCTCATTAAAAGAATTAGTTCAGAGTTGAAGTTCAAAAAGGAATCTGGGAAATCAGATTTGATCATGGAGTCTTATATTGTCAATATTTAAGCTGAAAATACATTTGATTCTAAACATGACAAAACTGAGCTTAAAACAGCTAATGTTTAGCTGATAAAGTTTATACATATTTCATGAATACAGTGGATAAAAATAGATATACACACTGAATGTTGAAGAGAAACTGGCTCTACAGAGATGAGAGTTTCTTTGAAAAATCCTGTCAGGTAAACCCTGCGGTGAATTTCAAAACAGCAGAATATCTGAATAAAACTCCTTTCTGAATAAAAATTCCTCCGCACTTGAAACCCTTGGCGGTGGTTTTCACCTACCTCTGTGTGGTGTTACAGTTTCATTTTGCCTCTCATGTTACAGCGTGGTTGACTTGCATCGACTGTATGGACAGTTTCTTTGCAAAATCCTTCTGCACTGGTAAGACAGTTGTTCAAAGGTCACAGTCGGTAATATATCTAAATGTGTGCTGCCAGTTTATTGCTTTCTGGAGAAAGTATCAATTATGACCTATATAACCAAGACACTGTGAGATACAAATCTAATTTGTCGTTGAATCTCTACTAGAGGCCACTTTTCCTACTGATATATGTTATATTTCTGAAAATAAAGTATGTGTTGTTATTGTACTGTCTTGGGTGTCCTCTATTCTGAGGAGAGATTATAGAACATGTACACAAATTATGCTCAGTTTTGTGTCAGTATCATGTTTGGAAAGATATGTTTATTGGGAATGTAAATGTATAGAATGCAAAAATACTATGCATGGTATAAAAACAAAAAAACAACAGTAAAAATAAAACAGGAACATATCACAATGACACTATCCACTCCCCTTTGTCCCACACTCATTACCCCACCCCACAGTAAAGTCTAGAGATTAAGGATTAGATCAGTTATTAATGGTAAGACATCCAAAGAGGGGACAGAGGCAATGTTTATGGGTTTTCATTTTTTTTTCTTCAGAAATACAATAGGATATAAGACCACTGATCCAGTGTTTAGAGGGAATTCCTCAAAGTTCCAGTTCTTAAGAATATGTTGTTTTTTTTTAGTCACAGCATACAACAGGAAGCAACATCAAATATTCCCTATGATGTGTGATGTTCAATGAGCTGATGTCACTGAGTATCTATTCAGTATGAATGTTTCAGCTTGTTTTGTGTTAGTATTTTACATAATGGTGTTAGAAGGGTGTTTGTGTTTTCTCTGTGTTAATTTTGCACCCGGTGTATCAGTGGTTACAAATCTTCATCAGGTCTTCAGAGCCAAAACCAAATAGAATATTCTGTCTGCAGTTTCTGATTAAAAATGTCCACAAAGTAACATCAGAATAAGTGAAAACTACAAGCAGAAGGTGAAATAAGAATGCTATACAATATACTCAACTTGAATCCTTGTTAGATAATTGGATCGTAATGCTAATGAAAAATGTAAGAAAACATTACATGAATTACATTATGTTTGCACAGCAAACCAGAATGGAAACATGTGTGGGCGAGTAATGTTTCCTAACTTCCTCTTTTAAAGCTGAAAGAAGTGAAGCTTCTAGAGAGCATGTTGTGGTCAACACAAGGGGGAAGGGGCCCATAAGCAGAAGGGCTTCCCTCATTTTCATAACTCCCTCCCCTTATATTCCCTGCATACAGATACAGTTACAGTTGAATTTCCATTATGACGTGATAGTTTACTCTATATTCAGTCTCATTCTTTTGTGGTCACTAAGATCCGTTAGTTTCATTATGTATTTCCTTCCCTTTGCCTAGGCCTTTTTTTTTTTTTGAAAAAAAAAAGTTAATGGCAGCCAAGTACTAGCACACATTTGATTATGTAACTGTGGCTGCGTCCTCTTTGCAAAGGTGTAAAAGCACATACACTCATCATGTAAAGTTGATTAAATCACCCAACCCAGTTTTTTTGGTCATTTTTTCTTTTATTTTTGAGACCCTTTGACCCTCTTTTTGAGGTCTGCTTCCAGGGTGTATGTTTGCATGACATGGACACATGTAAATACAACCACATGATGCAACAGCTGTCAATCAAAGAGTAGGCTTGTTTAGGTAAGTAACTAAATAACTCTGGGAGAGGGGGATTGACTCCATGGTTTTTGGTTTATTTTGTTTTTTCATTCATTTATTCATTTTCTGAACCTGCTTTATCCTCACTGGGGTCACTGGAGCCTATCCCAGCTACTTATGGCCGAAGGCGGGGTACACATGTCAGCAGTTCATCACAGAGCTGACACATAAAGACAAACAATCACTCTCACACCTAAAGGTAATTTAGATTAACCATTTAATGCATGTCTTTGGATGGTGGGAGGAAGTCAGAATAACCAGAGAGAATCCATACAGACACTGGGGGAATATGCAAACTCCTCACAGAAAGGTCCCACCCCCATCGACTGGAGTGAGAATTGAACCCAGAACCTTGTTACTGTGAGGCACCAGTGCTATCCACTGAACCACTGGGCACGCCCACATTTTTATTTTGTTTGTTTTTGAGATTTCTTTGGTTTGTTGTGGAATTTGTTCAAACTATGTCCAGACTGTGACATATGTGACATAAGTGAAGTCAACCTGTAAATAAGTATTTAATTGTATCAGGGGTGGTTTAGGAACCATATTTGAGAGAAATATGTTTTTCTTTCTGTTTTAGCTACTGCTAAAGGGTTGTGTGAACTATGAACCTAATGTTTGATGAGACATGCACCTTTGTTATTCATGTAACCTGGTAAAAATCACAAGTCAAATACAATCAGAGCTCTGGCCCCGGCTGTTACTGGGTCTTTATTTTGCCTCTTTTACGCCTCACTCCTGATGGCTCCTAAAACACATCATAAGCATTTTCATAACCAGAAAGAGGAATCATCTGCAGAAAGCAACAACTTTATGATGGCCAATGACAAAAACCAGAGGCTAATTAACTGGTAATAGAAAAAGTTTATATATATAAGCCAATAAACCTAATCATTTTATGACAAGCACATTTAAGATCAAAGTTATTTATAGAGAAGATTGTAATAAGCTGTAAAATATGTATACAACAGCCATCCCAAACACAGAACAGAACCAATGTAATACACTGATTATTATTGATATTGATTTTGAATATCTAAAAACAAAATAAAAGCAAAAGTGAACCTGTACAACACAGCAAAAAAATCCCCCTGAAATTCTCAGAAATCAAACTAAGTCAGTGTAACAGGTTAAAGAATACGTCCTGTCACAGTGTTTTCACACCAAAATAAAAGCCCATTAAAAACAAAACATTATAATGTAATTGTACCATAGTGTGAAATTAATTTGGCTGTTCATGATACAAGTCATAACAACCTGAAATTTCAATTTCGAAAACTAGCTAGTCCCCCCGACAATATTAATGTTCAAATTAAACACCTAAGGATGCTTCAAGGTCACACTTACTAATGCTCATGCTCATGCACGGCGGTTGGAGTGTTCTGGAAGACTGCAATAAGGATAGTAGGTGTGGTAGCAGAACAGTGGTGGTGCAGTGTTACATGTGTCCGAGAAAGTACATTTATGTCCCATGCCAAATATTTATCTCTTTGAAAATAAAAGTGAGGAAATATACTGTGTAAATACAATCAAATCCCCTTTACACAAGAGGGGTATAATCTGGCCCAGGCTATTTTACAGATTGGATGGCACTTTTCATTTTGTTGTACTTATTACAGTGACAATAAAGATATTCTATTCTATTCTATTCTATTCTATTCTATTCTATTCTATTCTATTCTATTCTATTCTATTCTAGTCTAGTCTAGTCTAGTCTAGTCAAGTCTAGTCTAGTCTAGTCTGAACATTCAAATTTAAATATTATGTTATGATAGAATTTTAAAGTTTAATGTGCTTTTATTTTAATGTGTAAACACTACTGAGAAGTGTAGTAGGAATCTTTGATTTTTGTGGAAGTCTAATATTTTTATTGATTGGAATTTTTCTGGATGAAGAAATAAAAGCAATTGTTTAGAGTTTTAAGCCTTAAGTCAGTTTACTTGCTCATTTAAGTTACCTGACAGAGCTGAATCCACAATAAAATGCTGAAAAATTAAGTAATTCTTGTGTATATCACTCAACACTAGTGGTATTATGGGGGTATAATCTGGCCCTGGTGGAATAATCTGGCTTTAACCCCAAGTATAGTTCAGACTGGGATCAACTTTGGCCTACCGGGTCAGTTGGGAAATGATTAAACCAATTTCATTTGGTATTCACTTAAAAATAAATAGCTATTACATTTCTTTCTAAGGGTTCCATATTTATTTTCCTTTTTTTTTTTTTTTTTTTAATCCCCACTTGATCCTCAATTTGTGAACGACAGGCAAAGATAGACACTACATGACAATATTTAAGAACAGCTGCACAATCGCAAAGGAAAAGTTGGTCTTGTGAAAATACTGTGATTGGATCACCACCAACTAGGATGAGACTGAAGTTTACACAGCTTGGTGTTTGAAGTGCAGGAGGCAAAGGGTCTTTTTACGCAACTCTTATAGATGACGCTTGCCTTTAGCCCTATAAAAGAAGCAGTGCATCTATAGAAAGTGACATGGACTAAGGGTTGTTTTTGTCATCTCTGATTTTTGATCTCAACTTGGACTCCCTCTGGACCGGAAAAATGTATGCAGTTATTACACTCTTCACCTTCACGTGCTTGGCCGCCACTGCCAACGCAGACCACCACCATCAGCCGTGTCGTATGTTTTATTGTTTTGCTTCAGTTAATATTTAACAGTCATTGGTGCACAAGAAAGGAAATGCTGTTAACATTTTATCTGCGAGAACAAACTTTTTACTATTTCTGTTTCAGATTCACCCAACATTACAGGATTCTTGGTTGTGGTAAGTTTCCAAAATTTCATTCAAAATCATCATCAGAGCAAAATGATTGATGGGTTTTTTTTTGTTTTTTTTTTTCTTTTTTTTAGTATAACACCAAACTTTTTCCACTCTCAATGAAACCAGATGTCCCTAAAAGGTGAAGTCAAAGCATATGGTGCCATCACTTATGATTCAACGGCCAACAAACTCCGGTTCAGATCAAATGAAAGCATCCCGACAAACCATTCACTAGGTTTGGATCTCCTGATGTTTTTTGAAGAGGTAACTAACTTCTTCTTTTAACAAATGCAGTAACTCCCCAACGGCCCATTTATGACATAACTTTTTTTTCTTTTTTTTTTATCTACCATGGCTCTGTCACCATCTGGAAGGGGATATTCTATGAAATTGACAGCAAAAACCAGACTTGTGTGAAAAAGTCATTGCAATCAACAGCACACCCTCTGGACATTCCTGATGATGCCAAGTATTATGGCACGGTAACGGCTGGAAGTCGAACTACTGAAGGGGAAGGAATAAAAATCAACATGTGGACAGGAACAATGTTTGAGGGGAAAGGTAGATGAGATGCTAGAAACGGATTAAACAGACCTTTTTCCTGGTGAAGTCTGACAGTGGTATTGATTGTTTGCATTTTTTCTCTTCTTCAGTCCATTACTCTATGTCTGTAACTATGGGATGTTTGCCTATGAGCACATTCTACTTCACAGAGTCCACATCATTCTTGTTCAGGTTTGTGATTTCTTTCTTTGAAACACTATTTACCAAGGACGACACATTTACACTATAGTCTGTCGGCTGCACAGACACATGCTGCAAAGAATCTATATGTAATCCTGTTATTATTTGATCACAGCCTCATGGAAGTTGAACAGGAGATTAAGGACCTAGATCTCCTCATCGTGCCCTCCTTCTGTGAGAACCAGCCTTTGGAGGAGACGCCTGAAGGGACAGTAAACTGTTTCCTCAATGAGTTCATGTAGATGAAGCCTTACCTCCAGAAAACCTCCAAACTAAGAACTCAAGAGGTCCCACATGACACAAGGTTTTCCTTTTTTTTTTTTTGTCATGCCACTGCACTGCAACATACCTGTGTTATCTCCCACTGCCCTGAAGATATGGCTTTAAATAGATCGTATTGTTTCACAAAGACATCAATGTACGTGTCAGACACACGACATGGATGATAGAGATAATAGTCAAACTTACTAACAGTTGATAGCTTTTCAAGTTGGTACTGCTTACAAAGCCTGTAAGATGTTATTGATGGAACAATAAAATGTCAAAGGTGTGAAATGTGTTAAGATTCATAATCTATCCAAGTTTGTTTCCTTGTGAAGAGTGTAAATTTGACAACAATCTTACTATAATTATAGCCATGATAATTATTAACAAATTGTTTAGAAGTTAATAAGAGTTTTCTGGTCAAGAGGCCAGTCTTTATTTACCACCATCAAAATCTGGAAAATTAAAATACACTTGACATTTCTTAAACTTTTCTTTTTCAGAAGTCATCACAATAAAACTAATAATTTTAAGAACAGCACATTTAAAATCAAAGTGCTATGTAGAGAAGTTTATAATAAGCACTGAAATAGGTAAACAAGTCATGCCAAATACAGAGCAAAACTAAAACTGATATATTATTTCTGATTTTCATTTTGAACATGTAAAAACAAAATTTAAAAAAAACCTGACCGACAAAAGGAACCCCCCCTGAAATTCTCAGAAATCGAACTAAACTTAACTTAAATGCAGTTTACTCTTACCCACTTAAACTGTTTCATTTTTTACACATTTACTTTCTATCTCATGATCTTACAGATATGTTTTCTCATATTCGTATTCACCCATTTAGGCATTTCTAATAAACTGTACATGTATGAAGAATACACACAAAATCTTGTCAATTGATCATATTTGTATTTATATTAACTCATTCTATACATGAACTACTTTTCATTATACTACACAAATTACTCTAGCATAATATTTACCCTCTGCACATTTATATCAACCCTGCCGACACTATTATATATAATCTACAATTCATCAATACTATCTTGCATCCATTTATGGATCTCTACACACACCCATGACCACATACTGTATACATTATACACAGACTTAAATTACAATTTATAACACATTAATTGTACACCATTTGTATCTGCAGACCGACACTTTTTTTACTTACATGTTTAATCATTTCCGTTTCCAAAGTTATATAACAGTAGAGAGTGATGCATTAAAATAAGTTACAATTTGTTCATTAAGTATTGGGGAAAAAAAGAATACAATCCCAACAGAACAACATAGAGATAAAATGTTTAAAGAGTAAAAATGTTTAGATACAACGCTGTAACATAGTAGAGATGTGTGCTACAAAGCATCGCCCTAACGGGGACACTTTGATGTGCTGAGGAACAAAAGACAGCTGCACAAAGTGTATTTGTGGCAAAAACACGTCTCTGGCCCGGCTCATGCAGCTGACCTGCTATAAACACCACAGGCTTTCTATTTAACTTGGATCACTTTTATAAAAGAGGCTAAGGGCCTACGGAACAGTTGACCATGATCTTTCCACCAGCCACTCAGCATTATAATGGGATAAGAATACATCATAAGAGCTCACCACTGCATTGGGATATATAATTCACACACTGCTTTCTTTCTCTTAAGAACAGACAGAAAAGATACCATTTGTGTATTATTGATTGGCTATATTTATTGATTTTACCTCAATGAGTCAATTAGGAAATAATCAAACTAATTGCATTTAGTATCCACTTACTAATAAATAGCTATACAGCACTGAAATACTTCTTAAGGGTTCCATATGTATTTATTTATTTGTTTATTTTATCCCCACTTGATTCCCAATTTGTGAATGACAGCCAAAGCTAGACACTGCATGACAACATTTAAGTACAGCTGCATAATCACAAAGGAAAAGTTGGTCTTGTGAAAATACTGTGATTGGATCACCACCAACTAGGATGAGACTGAAGTTTACACAGCTTGGTGTTTGAAGCGCAGGAGGCAAAGCGTCTTTTTACGCAACTCTAATTGATGACGCTTGCCTTTATCCTGATAAAAGAAGCAGTGTATCCATAGAAAGCGACATGGACAAAGGGTTGTTTTTGTCATCTCTGACTTTTGATCTCCTGATGTTTTTTGAAGAGGAAACTTCTTCTTTAACTCCCCAACAGCCCATTTAGGACCTAACTTTTTTTTAAAAAAATATTATTATCTACCATGGCTCTGTCACCATCTGGAAGGGGATATTCTATGAGATTGACAGCAAAAATCAGAGTTGTGTGAAAAAACATTGCGATCAACAGCACACCCTCTGGACATTCCTGATGATGCCAAGTATTATGGCATGGTAACTGCTGGAAGTCGAACTACTGAAGGGGAAGGAATAAAAATCAACATGTGGACAGGAACAATGTTTGAGGGGAAAGGTAGATGAGATGCTAGAAACGGATTAAACAGACCTTTTTCCTGGTGAAGTCTGACAGTGGTATTGATTGTTTGCATTTTTTCTCTTCTTCAGTCCATTACTCTATGTCTGTAACTATGGGATGTTTGCCTATGAGCACGTTGTACTTCACTGAGCCCACATCATTCTTGTTCAGGTTTGTGATTTCTTTCTTTAAAACACTATTTACCAAGGACGACACATTTACACTGTAGTCTGTCGGCTGCACAGACACATGCTGCAAAGAATCTATAAGTAATCCTGTTATTATTTGATCACAGCCTCATGGAAGCTGAACAGGAGATTAAGGACCTAGATCTCCTCATCGTGCCCTCCTTCTGTGAGAACCAGCCTTTGGAGGAGACGCCTGAAGGGACAGTAAACTGTTTCCTCAATGAGTTCATATAAATGGTGACTTCCCTCCAGAAAAACCCCAAACCAAGAACTCTAGAAATCTCTCATCTCATGTGTCACAAGTTTCTGTTTTCGCATGACACCGCACTGCATCACAATTGATTGATCTCCCACTGCCCTGAAGATATGGCTTTGAATGGATCATATTGTTTCACAAACACACAAACGTATGTGTCAGACACATGACATGGATGATAGAGATAACAAGCAAGCTTACTAACAGTTGGTAGCTTTTCAAGTTGGTACTGCTTACAAAACCTGTAAGATGTTATTGGTGGAATAATAAAATGTCAAAGGTGTGAAATGTGTTAAGATTCATAATTTATCCAAGTTTGTTTCCTTGTGAAGAGCGTAAATTTTACAACAATCTTAATATAGCCTAACTATATAAAATTGTTTTGAAAGTAATAAGTGCTTTCTGGTCAAGAAGCCAGTTTATGTGTACCACCATAAAGACAGATAAGAAACCACAAATAATTATTATATGATTGGAGGGGGGGGTCGTCCGTGACTGTAAAACAGGGTTGTCTCCCCCCCGGCCATGCCCCAAATATGACATAAGAGCAAACACTATAAACTATAAATTAGAAGTACAAAAAGATCTGGGAAAAATATAACTGTAATGTGCTGAAATAGAACTGTAAGGTGCAAAACAGTTGAAATCTTCCAACTGGGAATATGCAAAAACATTTAAGTGCAAAGCCAGGAACATTTGATATTGAGGTTTTTCATTATGACTAACCTTTGATAATTGAGGTAGGCTTTGTTTAACAATGGAGTTTGTTTTTTTACACACTTTTTAGTGACACTAGCCAGACATATAACTTAGTGCGCAGACAGACATAGGCCAGCAGTGACAGTACTTTAAGTCAAGGATTAGCTTAAGTTTCCATCAGCCTATATATTTATTTCTTCCTGACAATCAATAAATGTTTTGCCAGAGCTCAGCACACCTAAAAACAGTGGTTGTAGACATTTAGCAAATCGAAGTAAGGCAATTATCTACTTGCATAATATAATCAGTACATAGATCAAGTCAGTCATACCACCTGAACCCTACATAAAGTGAGTTTCTTTGACAAATGCTAATTTGTTTATAATCACAACTACAGTGTTACATTTTCCTTCCTAATAAGCTTTATAATAGATGCCTAATGTTTTCTCATGCCATTAACTTGTCTTCTGATCTCAGTGTTGGTCCACTTTTTATTTTCTGTATGTATCTGTGAGCTATAAAGAAAATGTTCTGCCACAGAAAAAGTATGTGATCTAAATAATTTCTTCATCATGTTTTGTAGGCTGATAAGTGAGAGGTAGAAGGTCTCTGACAGACAGGATATGGCTCCTACACGCAGTACACATGTTCGGCCGACAGGTGGTAGGTGTGAGCTACACATGCATAACTAAGAAAATACAAACTGTACCTTCCTATGTTAGCCACAAGGAGCCTCTTAATGTTAGCTAGCAAATAAAAGTATTATTTTTAAGATTTGGAAAATGACAGCTTTTGCAGATAATTAATGAAAGATCTACCTGTACAAAGCAAGCGACGTCTGGATTTTTTGGTTTCAGTGCGTCTTTGATTTTAAGAGAGGTAAGTTGTAAAATGGCGGATAGCTAACATCCAAGGGAGTTTGTCATTGATGCTACTGTACTTGTTAGCTCGCCAGAGATTAAAATCCAATATTAGGCATTGACAGAAGTTATCTAAATTGAGAGAGGTTATTTGCCAATACATTAAAATGAACTCCTCAAATAACTGTGACCTAAACAGCTGGTGCTCTAAGTTTGTGATCCCGTTGGGCAGCTTAGGCTAACGGTAGTGCTAGTTTAGCTAACAGCTGTGCTGCTGTTAAAAAATTGATCACAATCGTGAAGTTAAACTTTATCTTAACGTTGGAAGTTCGGCACAATTAAAGCGTCAAGGACACTGAATTGACTAAGCTGACTGTTGTTTCAGCGAACATTATGTATTGTCAAGATTAAATCGCATTAGCCGGAGAGCAGCGCCGCCGTCGTAGTGAAGACGGCACGTCAAGAGGAGATGAGTTGGTCAGCAGTTCACTCGGAAACATCTGGAGCTACTGTTCAGTTCGGAAGTATACAACTGCGCGTGTCTGGATACCTGTTTTAAGGATCCATTTATCTTACATCTATTTTAACTTTAGCCTCAACAACATAACAACCGAATACTTTGTGATTGCTCTTATAATAAAGTTGCGTTATAGTGCAGCGCTCAAACCCGGTATGCTTTTCAATGGAGCTTCCTCTTAACTCAGAAGTCTGCTTATCATCAGCTGAAAACAAGGCAGCATTTTCTTGTCACGTTGCATTTTGGAGACTGTTTTGAAGATTGATAAAAGACAGCTCATGATGTGTAAACACGCCCACACACATCCCCCACACCCTGGGTACCATCGACTGTAGCATTTCTAAATAAAGTACTTGTATTTGCATGTCTCACTTTGTTAATGTGTCACGATGAAAGCCAGAGAATATAAAGTAGGTTTGTGATCTCATAAATTATCATAGTATTTATTCACCACAATTCATGCCTTATGTCATGGTCTACATCTATTTGTACTTTTTTCTTGTACCCTGCCTGCAAACAGTGCATTATCTTTTTTACTGTGCACAGTCCTCAGACTATTTCTGTGGAATTAAAGGGGCATTTATTCAACCATTATGGGCATCCCTAGAGTTATTTTCTCTCCAGGGGTTTTCAGATCTTCGGTTTTGTTCAACCTGATCTCTGCAGGAACAGTGACCGGAGAGAGTCAAAGTTTTGAGTACTGAGTTGTGGCAATAAGGAAACCAATGAACTGATATATTTTATATTATTCTTAGTGGTTTCATGCAGCTGAAAAGTCATGTGTTTCTTGAGTTATCAGCCTTAGCTATCTGATGTTCAACTTTTTAACATCAATTAAAGAAAATTATTGAGGTTCTCAAGAATGCATTTTCATTTCTTGTTAACTATTATTCAGCAAAAGTGATAGAATCAAATCAAATAGAATAG